>PVLD010010341.1:0-71288 GCA_004027595.1 Dinomys branickii
CAGCGTCTGGGACTTTCCCACGTCTCGCCCCGGCAGCCTGGTCCGCCCTACCACGTCTCCCCCGGCATCTCAGAGAAATACGCCCAGTTTAAACTTCCCAGCCGAGGTTCCGGCATTCACGCTCACCAAGTCTGTCTCGAGCTGGTGGTGTTTATTAAGGAGGTTCGCTCCCTTGCTGCTCACCCGGTCGCCATCTTCCTGAGTTCCACCTCAATGACCTATGTTATAAGTAATGTTTTAGAGTAAAATGTGGTAGATTATAGTGATTATTACTACTTCAAAAATTAATTTTATGCTCTCTATTGTTAAATATAGCCTTCATTATAATAATAAACTCCATATATATATATATATATATATATATATTTTTTTTTTTTTTTTTTTAGAACCGAGAATCAAACTCAGGACCTTGTACTTACCAGGCAGGCAATGTGCCGTTGAACTGTACCCTCAGCTCTGTATGTATTAATTTTTATATGGTAAAAGTAATCTTACCAATCTTATGTGCACTTGATATAATGGAGATAAATATGATTAAGACACAGTCACCATAGTCAAGGGATTTGCATTACAGTCAATAAGATAGGATCCTAAATACATGGAAGTTTGGACTAATGATACACCACTTACAATTTGAATTTGCTGAATTACTCATGTTTTGACATTGCACACAGTGAATCTTTCATTATTATTTCTTAAGAGGATTGGATGTTGAGATTGCAGAAGCTGTAGATGTGAGATAAATTTTTTGGAATGAAGAAAGCATCTTCCATTCCATATTCTGGAAAGTGACATTAGCTGTAGATTCCTAAATATATCACTGCAATCCATTCACTCATCATTTTCAATGTTCTGCTGTTACTGTCTAGAATGTAACCTCATGTAATTTTCTTGAGCAAAATCATAATCGTTCCCTTAAGTAATATATTTATTATTGTAATCTCAAAGAAAATAATTTTAACATCATTGAAAGAAACTGACTTTTCTGTGTAAATCAGAACTTTATTGTTCAGTAGATTGGGTTGCACACTTGTGAAAATATATTTCAATTATTATTAAGCATAAATTTTCTTTTATTAAAGTATTGAGGGCACCAAATACAGTGCTGCATGCCTATGAGCTCAGAATTTAGGGAGAATGAGGCAATAGGGTTACACATTTGAGTCCCACTTGAACAACTAAGTAGAACTCTTTTTCAAGACAAAAAGTAACATTTGAGTAAAGGTCAAGACCAAGAGTAACATCTGAAAACAGGACTGGGATATAGCTCTGTTGTGGAACATGCCTAGGTTCAATTCTCAGTACCAAAAATTTAGAAAAGGAATATAAAATAAAGGATTATTCCTTTTGTACTTCTGCCATAATTTCTACTAGATTTTAGTACAAAGCATGGCATGAAAAATGTGAATAGAAAGGAATAGATAGAAATTGAATGAAATATACAAAGAAGAGGCTAATATGAGGACAAACAAGATAAGATAGAGTAGAATAATTTACAAATTTGTTGGGACCCTGCATTTATTTTAACTTATGAAAAACTGCTAAAATTGTCATGGTTTAAATTACAATGATGACCCAAGTAAACCTTTCCTTCTTTAAAAAAAATTATAATTACCATATGGTCAACAAAGAGTCTGTTAGCAATGCAACAAAAATCAAAGCACTTTTAGGAAGTGATTAAAGACTAGTAAGCCAAGAAAGTTTTTCTAGTAAAGCAAAATGAAGAATAGCAACTTTCCTAAGGCTTCCTCTGTAATGTGCATTAAGGTCATACCAACATCAATGAGTTAAGCTCCTAACAACATTGCCACTTTACAATAGATAGCTTCAACTCTCTTAATAACTTCATACACATTCTGGTGTGTGGCTTTTCTTGCTGCTTGATGGATCCTTAGAAATGAATAGCAGGTCAACCTCTGGAGGAAAAGTAGAAATCTCAGAATTGCTCCCAGACCACCCAGTAATGACATGTAAGTAACTTTGTGTGGATTTCAACACTTCTGATTTATTAGCTTTTTAAAAATCTACATTGTATTTTCTCACTTATCTATATATTTATTAATTTGTTTATTTATGCATGGAAAAATATTCTTATTTGTTCAGATATTCCCAGTTGCTTATACTCTCTTTACATATACGCAGTAACATCTAGTGGTCAAGAAGAAAACGAGAAATGTAATATTGGAGTCAAGAATAAGGAAAGAGGTAATGATGGAAATGGGTAATTCCTATAGACTGTAATGAAGAAATGTGCAGTGTGCACTGGCATCATACACGAGGGACCTCTCCGTCTATGTAGTTAGAAGAGGATGGCTTTCCCCAGTGGAAGTAGTGTCTACACTGAGACCCAAAGGTTGATGGGATATAATGAAAGAAGCAGCAATAAAGGGGAACATCGTTTCTTAGAGGGAAGAAAAGAAGCACTGTGGGACTGAAATGTAGCCAAGAAGGAGGAAAGTGAAGAATGAGACTGTATTGGTCAACAGGAGCAAAGACACAAAAGGCACTGGGAACTACATTAAACAGTCTGAGAACTAACGTTCTCTTTTTTGTCATAAGGTGGGTATTAATGTATTAATGGCAGAATTATACTGTAATGCATATTGCGAGTTTGTACAGATGTTGTCTTGGTTACTCTTCTCTCATTGCTGAGACAAAATATCCAATGCCCAAAGTTAAAGAAGGAAAGTTTTATTTAGCTTACAGTTTGTAGAGATTTGAGTCCATACTTGGCTGGCTCAGAGGCAGAGTGGCACATGGCACAGAGCAAACATTCATGGACTCAGAGCACAACAAAAACAGCCAGCAAAAGGGAGGAACAGCAGGCCAGCAGCGCCTTTCTACTTACCTTACATTGTAAAGAGCCTACCCCTACGCAGGGGGCCATAGCTCTCACATAATCTCCATGTCCTCCTCTTCCACATGCTCTGGGTGAAGACAATGTAAGCACCCTGGCTTCCTGCTGAGTCACTCAGCCAAACCTCTAGACTCCCCAAGTTCACACAATGTATCAACCATAACAGATGTATTTCCATCCACATAGTAACCTGTTAAAAGACTATGGATGTATTCACGCACATCATACTAAGGGTACCACAATTACCATTTTGTCCTCAGGGACAATTCCTGAATATGCTCACTAGTATTTCCTTGGCTGATACACATTCCTCTGCAGTGGATTACCTGGCTCTTTCCTTGGCTCTTCAAGTCTATTAATGAAGACATCAACTTAAAATAAAATTCTGATCATCTTATTGTTTAATAGTCTCCAGTGTTACCTGCTGCCTTCAATATAAAACTGAAGCTCAAACATAGACTTTGTGGAGATGGGAACAATCTGAGGATAGAGGGAGACAGAAGAGGGGGAAAGTGAAAGGGAAAAAACGGATCAAGATGTAATGTGTGTATACAACAATTCTCAGTGATAAATATATTTATCATGTATCACAAACATACACCAGTACAAATACATTATAAAAATTGTTCATGATCTGAGACCCCCAAACTTGACAAGCAATATTCAGCTCTCTTTATGGTTTGCACAAACCACAAACTTCAATAACACTAAATTTCTTTCAGTTTCTTGTCATGCCATAGGCTTTTCCAATGCTGTATGCCTCCTCCCTCAACTGTTCATATTTGTCTCCTTTCTTTACTTACTTTTCTTGAAAACTCAGTAAAGGCATCATTTTTTTCCTGCCACCTAAGATAATGTGCATATTGTTCCTCCTCTGATGATCAAAAGCCTCCATTCTACTCACAATTCCAGTTCCATTATTTTATTGGTATGATCTTGGTTTAATTCTTAACCTGTACAATTCTATTTCTTTTTGTACCTTTAAAATAAATACACACCACCTCCTGGGTTTACTACAAGGGCTATATATTCCACTGAATGCATTGGCTATTGTTATCACTTTATATAATTATAACTTATTTTTCATGAATTGTTATCTCCTTTCCTATTCAACCGAGACAGCAGGCCAGTGACTTATTTTTGTTTCATCAGTGTCATAATAAATGGCTATGGAAATTCTATAAATCTCTGAGTAAGATAAAACAAAAGATTTTCATTAGGAGTCAGAACTTTACAGCTTTATAATTGACCTGGTCTAGGAGTGAAGAACATCCTTCCCCTCTCTGGACCTCTGTGTTTTTATCTGCAACACAGAATGATTTGTTCAGAAGTTGAATAAGTTATGTTGATGAAACACACAAAAACATGCACAATACACACACAGTCTCAGGCACATAATTCCATCCTTTAAATTTATATCACCTGTGGTGTTATTTCTCATATTTATGTGATAATTTATATTTCTTATAATTATATGATGCTATTCAACCTATCAAATCACACAGTAAACTGCTTTGGTGACTTTCATGTTATGTTTTAAAGGGTACATTTCCACTCGTGGGTCAGGTACTAACCAAATATAGAACCTACTGACAGATCTGGGAATCCCACACAATGAATGGAATGAACATGACAAAATCTGATTGCTCAAGTGATATTGGCCCTGACTCTTACCAAGGCAGCAGCCGGGCCAATATTACTTCTCCTATTTTAACAAAAACGTGAGAAGTGTAAGTATGATTTAGTATGACGGAGTCACAGAGAGAAAAACTACCATCTTCAAGTTTCACGAGTACAGGCAACTACAAGTTTAGCTGTTTGGATGAGCAGGCCTCTCTCTTTCACTCCTTTTTGTGTCACATCCCCAGTAACCTGATTCTTTTATCTTAAATTAAGACCTCCCTTGGATTAAGGCTGTTGAGATCTTGACAACTGCTGGCAAGAGGAGTATTTTCCAGCAGCTAAAAAGCGGAAGAAGCAGCCACCTTTCATGGAAAATTCTAAGAACTTGTGAGTAATATTTTAACTCACGCAGACCTGAGTTCTATGTGAATGAGCTCAGTCATTCAGTGGTTGGGAAATTTATGATCATCTCTACTCTTTGGTTTCTGCCTCTGAAAAGTGGAGATGATAATATCTACCTTGTGTGATTACTGGGAGAATTAACTATAAAATTATATTGGTCAATTTGAGATTCCTGGTAAACATAATTTATTGTTAAATGAGAGAATCAAAACTTTGGTTTACATATTTAGCATCTCTACAAACCACATAATTGCAGTTTTTACTCATGGAATGGAGTATTTTTATGACAATGTCCATTTTATTTAAACATTTTTAGATCTTAGAGTTTGGATACATTTTTGTGAATGGAAATTTTCACTGTTTTGGAAGGAAGCTATGGAGAGGAATTTGGATTGATTCTAATTTTGCCCCATCATGTCTTCTTGGACTGGAATTAGGGAGGGAAGTTGTGTTGATGAAACACACAAAAACATGCACACATACACACACAGTCTCAGACACATAATTCCATCCTTTAAATTTATATCACCCATGGTGCTATTTCTCATGAATATAAATTGCTTGTGCTGAGCCCAGGAATGTATGTGGTGAAATTGTAGCGTGGGCTTACCTGGGTGACCGCTTTACATGTTGGTTGTAACATAGTGACAATCATATCAAGCATATATGTTTGTCTTGAGGAAAAAGCCAGGTAGAATTATGGGACCAGAGCTTTATAAATGGTCCTGTTATGCATAAAGATAAATGTGTTGGAAGCAACCATAAAATGCAAGGACTCATTATGAGTTTTATTAAGATCAAAAGTCCTGAGTTCAAATTCAGACTGTCTCTCTGTTTAGTATTGACCTCACAACACAAGACAGTTTAGTACTTTTAATTTCAAAACCTCAGGTTTTGTTGGTATAAACGGTGATGCAAATGCTTACCTGGGGCCAAATCAGGAGGAAGGAGGATGATGGACATGACTTTGCTGTGTAACTGGCGGCATGTTCTATGGATGGATAGCAAAGTTCTTGGCTCTGTTTTAATTGCAAGAAAAGTGAAAGAGTGCTCACGTTAGCTGGGTAATGATTCCTCCTTCCACTGAAGCCCTAAAGAGGAGGCAGCAGGGCCCAGTCACAAAGGCTGATGTAATTACATTGTGTTTACATCCATCTCCAGAGCCCTGCCTTCCAGAACCTGAAGATCTCACTAAGTTAGTAATCAAACAAGAACAAAAACCATAGCTGCAAAAGTGAGGCTTCTGCCAGAGGAACCTGTCACTTTAGTCCATGCTGGGTTGGTTGCAAAAGCATTTTTTCTTTGTCAGCTGGGCCAATACACGCAATCAAGAAAAGGGCTTCTGAAACAAAAAATACTCTCAGGACTTGGCCACCCTTGATGCAAAAGGGCAAAGGAGAGAAAGAAAAGGCAGGGAAAAAACCAGCCTAGTCAGCTACCACTGGGTGTGAATTATCTTTAATATCCTGTAACATTCATTAGAAAGAAATGTAGACATCTATTTCAGAGGCATATTACAAATAGAATGCAATACCCAGAAACCTGAAAATATGAATCGTATGCTAAACCCCTGTTATTTGGGCTAATTTCTGTATCATTCTCGGAAAACGACCTTAAATCTCTTGCCTTTTTTTTTCTATTTCTGTGTTTAACTGACAGTGTTCATTTCTGCTGTAGAATGAGCTCTTCAGAAACACTGGCCATACTTTCTGTGTCTTCTAATCATTCCTGGTCAGCACAGGAATGTACATGATGAAACCGAGGTGGGTTCACACGGGGGAGCATGTAGTTCTGGTCATCTCTTCAGGAAGGACATTGGAAAAGTGCAGCAGGTGGAAAAGTACTTAGACACCATTATGTGAAAGAAACATGAACAAATATAAAGGACTCTGAGCTAGGAGAATAGGAGGCTCAGAGATGAGAGCTGTGTGTGGGTGAGTCAGGAGTTAGATATGGGGAACCCAAGACCAACAGTACTGTCAACAAACCCGGAGAACAGTTACACAGACAAAGGTCTTGCTGAGGCTGAATCTAAATCACAAGTTAGTCCTTTGCATAGATGGATGGCTTCATTTAGTGTCCCTGTATAAGATGGGTGGTATTTCTTCCTGGGGATTTTGTTTTTTGAGGATTTTCAAGTTTTGGATTAGAGTATCTTTCTTCTTTGGAATATCACTCAAAGAAATTCAGAGTTCTCAATGAGATCATTTGTCTTATCTGAACATTATAATTTGAAACAAAAACAAAGCTTCACCTGGGAAAGTGATTTTCTTTTCATTTTTTTCTTTTGAGAATCCCTGACATTTTCTCTTATGGAAGAGGATTTTCTTCCCTGAAGTCACAGTTTCAGAGCTTTCCAAGGAATGAACATTCCCAATTCAGCCAGAAGCGCTTCCTCATTGGAAAGCAATGCTTTGGACATTAGACAGGCAACATTCCACTGAGAAATCTGAACCTAAATGGAAGATTCAACTGTTACTAGACTTCATGACAGGAGAGTATGAGAAGATCTGCAAGCACAAGGTGTCATGGTTTGGGAGAAATTTAGACACAAGGAGACTGAGGCCCAAAGAGAAGTGATTTTCTTAAGGTGCTTCAGGGAGCAACCAATCTAGAGTAAGAGGTGACCCCTATACCGCACAGCAACAGAAAGATGATAGCAGGCTTGGTCATCCCGGGGAATAGATTCTGACACTCGATTTCAAAGCCCACTCCATTTCTCCCAGAATCAGAAACAAGGCTAAATTTTTTATTTCTGTAGAGAAAGAAGTGAGAAAGAGAAGAGAATAAAGAGACCCCAGACATTCATTGCCCACCTCTGTGTCTCCAAAAGTCAATATGTGAGTTAACAGCAGATCCATGAGATCTGCTCACATCTCCTTTTTTATGCCATCAGGTCCAAATGAGGCCCAGGTCTCCAGAAAATACAGTGTGGTCACCATACTTGCGAAGGTTTCAATTTCCACTTGTTAGTTGAATAAATGAAAAGTAAGGGGAAAGTAACTTTTGCCTTCATTAACTTCCCGACTTTTATCCAGGAGATGAATAAACTTAGTAGGGAATCTTGCATATGTGAGACAATATACACCAGTGTTTTATCAAACAATGCCAAGATCTTCCCCAGGTGAGAGGAATAGACACAACCTCTGTTTACATTATAATGTGCTATTCCTATCTCAGTAGAAAAAATTACTCCTTAAGAATCAAACTGATATGTCTTACACTTGGTTAAATATAATAATGATTTCCATTACCTGTGTATCTCATGAGGAACGTACTTTCCTTCTGATTGGTGGTTGGAAGACTTATGTTCCAAGCCACAAGTTAGTCAGAAAGTGTTTAGACACTGCCTTGGACTCAGTGTTGCCATCTGTAAAATGATCAGATTGGCGTAGATGTCCTCCAAACTTTCAGATGCAGAAGGAATTCCAGAGTCTCACCTGGGACAGGAAAACAGGTTTGAGGTATTTCGCTTTAATCTGTGATGCCACCTTGTGGTTATCAACAAGGACCGCACCAAGAGCCTGGAAGAGGCTCTGCAACTAACTCATCAGCCCGCGTCAGAAGATACCAAGGGAGATGTGAGCATAGACTTTCTTTCCTCTGTGGCAGAATCCATTGAAGAAAGAAGTTTTCTGTCAAGCCTTCATCCCATAGCCCTTGGAATCCTCATCCTGTAAGAAACACCTACAGTGACCTCTCATGAGGCGGTTTGGGGCTCCCAGAGCCTTGGCAAATGGGTCCACTCCCATCACACCACAATCAATTCCCTGCTGGATGATGACAGAAGGGACGGGTCCAGGGCAGGACACTGGATGCAGAATCAACAAGGAGAAGAGCAGTGTTTCCATGGCAAACTGCTTTCACTTGGGCTAAGGGAAAAGTAAATTGATGTTTCCAGGGTGTAGCGGTCTGAAGATTGTCAAGTTTCCGATTACTTTTCTTTCTTTCTAGAACTATTTTTTTTTCTGATTCATATATTTCAAAGGGCATTTTCATATTTTGGACAGACCCTACAGCAGGATCTTATCCTCAGGCACATGCAGACTTCCCTGAACCTGATGCCCTAGTTTCAAACACCCTACTGACAGTCAGAGTTTCCTTCACATTGAGTGCTTCACACAGTGAACTCAGGTGTATTTGCCCTCTGATGGCAAAATGACCTGGCTTTCTGGGAGGAGAGAGAGTCAGTTTGAAGTTATTTAGTCCTTAAAAAATCAGGAACTTGGAAAATGCAGTCCTTAGGGGTGGGAAGCAGTGTGGCATGAGAAACAGCAAGCGCAAAAGCACCAGCTGGGGAATCCTCACTCTGACCTTGGAGCTAAGCCAAGCATTCAACATGCATTACTTTATTCAATTTCCCCTAACAACATTCAAAGTAACTAGTTCGCCATCCACGTGTGATAGTGAGAAAAGCCAGTGGCTAGGAAGGAGAATGTAACTTGGCCCCAGCGTCCCAGCTTGAAAGTGGTGTCACCAGTGTTTGAGTCTCTGTTTCTAACTCCAGGGTTCATGTCCTCATGACCCTCTGAAGAGCAAGAGATGAGGCACAAAGAAATGGGATCAAGCTAAAGGAAAAAAGCCACACCAGATTACACTAGGCATCTTCTGCTAATTTCAGGACTGTGTGGTGAAATAAGGGATTCAGCTCATCAACTGTTCTGCTTACTCTGAAATTTATCAAAAAGTTGTATGTGAAAAATACGGCATAGATAGGACTCCTTACTTCATCTTGGTGCCATCTGTATGTACTGTCCTGTGCAGGTCTGGTGCCTTTTTAACCTTGCTGTGTGTGAGTCCATGGCTCCTGGTTTAAGTCAAATCAAAGAGTGTTGATGCTAAATTGATCAACCTGCCTCTGGATAGATTTGTTATGACCCTGGTGTCCATGTCTCTGTTGTCTTCCTTGGAAGTTTATGAGCAACTGTGGATCTGATTATAATATTACAGGAAATATTTTACCCTGGGAAAACCTGAATTATGTGATACAGAGCCAGTTGATAAGTCTCGGAGCTTCAGGATCTTCATCCCCAAGAGGAAGAAAAAATTACCTTGGAGACTTCTGTGTCCCTGGAAAATGGAATGTTCTGATTAGGTAAGCTATAGTTTTCTACCCTAACTGAACACTAGAGTTGTATTTTTAAATACCTATGTCTCACATATAGACATTTAATTCAGTTGGACATCTATATTTTTAAAAGCTCCCCAGGACATTCTAATGTGAAGCTAAAATTGAGAACTAGTGCACTAAAGGTTACATTCTAAAACAGATAACCTTTCTCAAAAAAGACAGAGAAAACGCAAAGGAACAAAGCAGGCCAAAAGTTATTTTTTTTAAAGTCTTATATTAAAAATCATACCTAGGACTCTCTCACTTCAAACCCAGATTGTACTGCCTGTGGCAAAAGTATTTAGAGAACACAGTCCTTTTTGCTTTGGAATACTTAAAATACTTTGTAAACTCAACAGAGTAAACAATACAAAAATAGTAATGCTGTGCTTCATGCTGAATTCTGAATTCTCCAGTCTTCATCAAAGATATAAAGGATATTCTCCGATGAATTTTATTGCATCCTTTCAGCCCATGACCTTATTTTCCTTGTGTTCCATAGTCTTCAGCATGAGGAAAGAGGCTGGAACTGACTGGCAAGAATAAAAAAAACCTTCTGCAATTCCATCAATGAGCTGATTCTCATATACAAAGTAAAAATTAAAAACTTCAAGCAGCACTTTTAAAAATTTTCTAATCACTTAAAAAGCCCAGATTATCACCGCCCAAGAAAAGAGGAATGGCTCTCAAGTCGGTTTCTGCCGACACCTGCAGCTTTCAGCAACTTTGGTCTTTGCTTCTGGTTCCAAATCCATCTGTCAAGTCACACTGGTCCATTTGCAAATGCTGTCTGGCTTCACAAGGCCTCTTTTATTTATCACATTTATTAAGTAATAGAAAGTGAGTTATAGTCATTAGAGAGCATAAAAATTACTTCCATTCAGGTGTCCAAATGAGTCTCTTTGGCTGGATTATGAAGAAGGAGCCCTGGCTGACTTCTCCCTCTGAACAACAATTGTGTCAGAAAGTAAAGTGTAGTTCGAGTCCTTCTAGAATATTGGCTGGGCACTTAAGCTAATCAAGATGCATTCCTTCAGGTTTGTTTGCCGAGTGCCCAGTATGTGCCTGGCACTTTGCTAGGACAGTGTCACTTTAGGCTGGTGCTTCATCTGTGTGAGCTTTTTCTTTACCTTTGAGACGGGCATAATATCTATTCCATAATAGTGTAAGTGAAATAAGACATATGTAACTTTGTTAGTTCTAACAAACGTTTGGAAAGTTTCTTTTTGTTGTCACCCTTTCTCTTCTAGAATGAAATTTAGGACAGAATAGACAATTGTGCGTCTGCTGTGTCTTAATGGCCTCACTCCTATGTTACCTCAAATTACCCATATGCTGTTGCAATAGGTGGTTTGTTGTGTGTGGTCCTGATAGAGGCAATTACACTTCTGGTTTTTGATCTACTCCTTCAGGGCCTTGAACTCTCCGTGTATCCCTTTATGTTAATCTTAATGCAACATCAGTGAACCATATGGGTACTCGTCTTTCTGAGAAACTGGTTTGCATTTCCATGGAATTATAAATCTCAGGCTGTGACGGCACCTTAGAGTAGCCAGTTGCAATCACCTCCTGTCTTGAAGGAAGTTGGCTTACTTATCTGGGGAAGGGAGATGCAGAGAATTCACTGGAAATAGCTGCATGTATTTCAAGTTACAACATGGAGGTGAAATCAGACTTATTGTCTGAGGCAAAAGAACAAAAATGACAGTTAGTAGATTTCAACAACGAGAATAATGCCACTTTGTCATGGGCTTGTCTGGGAATTCATTGAGCCTTCTGACTCCAAATACTCAAGTAAGAGTTGTGTTAGAGGACACGGGGCATACTGTGTGCTGAACTGAACTGCCTTCCTTGTTATCTTGAGTATTCAGACTGTGCTGGATATCGTTGTCTGTCTAGGTATACTTTCTCCCTTTCTGTTTCCCCCAGGCATTTAATCTCCTTGAGCTTCATTGCCTTCCAGCTTCTACTTAGATTCCTATAGATTCCTATAGGGGAACAGAGAGACCTGAGGTCAGAGGTTTACTCCACTGGATGCTTGCTTACAAGCAAGGTTTGAGACGGGTTCCCTGTGTTCTTTTCATGCTTGTTTCAGTCCCTTGCAGGAAGTCTTTACCCTTTGTTATCTGTGCCTCAAGGATTCCTTAAGAGCATCTTCTCAATATCTCAGTCCTAAATGGTAGGTAGACACCTGATCATACTGCTACTAGAAGACTGTGCACAAACTTGGGAGTTGCCCACATCCCCTCCTCACCTGTCAGTAGTTCTTTATGTATTCTCCTCATACTGTATGAATACATCTTCCCTTTACTCGGACTGTGAGAGACCGGGTAAAAATAAAATGTGAAAACAGAGAATATCAGAAGTTAAGAAGATCTCACAATGTTTTCTTTTAATATTTTCCTTTGATTGCTAGATTATAGGTAAAAAATGTGGATGTGTGAGACCACACAGGACATTGGTGGCAGCATCAAGATATATTCTATTTCTCAACATGGAATAAAACATTCAAACCTCGGCCTTTCTGCTTCTCTGAATTCTATAAAGCTGAAGAAAACATAATCTATTATCAGCATGGCAAACACCTTTGGCCAGGTCATCAAGGTTAGCATTTTTAGTAACAAACTATTGTTTAAAAAAAGATCCATTCAGATCATGTAAGGAGAAGGTCACTGCATCTCTGAAATTTATTTCTCTCCAAATTCCAAACATCCAGGTTTATTACAAGAAAAAAAAACTAGGAAAACAGACTGAAGGACATTTTACAAAATGCCTTACTTGTTTTCCTCAAAACTTTTAAGGTCAGCAAAAACAAGAAAAGTGTGGAAAATTGTCACAGTACAGTCATCTAGGAAGGCTTGCTGGGTAAATACAGTGTGGATCCTGCATGGCATTCTGAAACAGGAAAGGAATTTTAAGGATAACTGTTGAAATCTAAATGAAGGATGCTCTTTAATTAATTGTAATGTTCTCATATTATCTCCCTTGATGTAATAAATGTATCATAGAAAAAAAGATGTGAATAAAAAGGGAAATTTAGGAGTTTTCAACATCTCATCCTTGCTCTTGATGTAAAATTTGAAATTTTATACTGAGGTTTGTATATATCCAAACAGTGTGTGTATTTCTAATATGGTGCAGCATCTTGCAGCAATCAAGACTTACTTCATTGAGTCTAAGTTTTCCATTCTATAAATGGAAATATAAATCATTACCTCTAACTGTGGTCCTAAAGACTGGAACTAGTCTATATAATAAGGCATTTTTAGAATGGTATTTGTAGCCATAAAAGGAATGGTAACACCAAGGTATTTGGTTATGTTGTCACCAAAACTCAAGCCGTCTTTTTCCTCTTCACTCATTCATTCTTTCATTCATGCATCCCTTCATTGAATGAGTATTTATTCAATACATATTATGTCCCACAGACTTAGCTACATACTACTGAAAAGAATGGTGAGTGGCATAGATGTAGTCTTATTGTTGGAAATCATATTGTAGACTTCAATGGAACAACCACTTGGTGAATCATTCTTAAAGGTTGCAGAGTGAGCTTACTGAGAACTATGAGACTCTGTGTTAGAAGCACATGCTTCACCTGTGAGAGGACCCTTCGCAGAATAAGAAGGACTAAAATAATATCTGAAGTTGAAGAAGGAAACAGCTATGCCAAGAAGTAACCTAGGGAAGATTTCTCTGAAAAACCACTCAGACAAAGCAATGGAACCCTTTTTTCCTTCCTCTCAGGAACATCTTGATATTCAGTCCTTTTCCTTTGATGAATTATCCGGTTAGCTGGAAATTCCTCCTTAAGGAAAAGAGGCTTCGATCATAACAGTACAATTATAGAAGTGAGAGGATTCAATTTTCAAGTTTTAGAAGAATTATGCTCAGATGCTCTTAAATAGCCTTTCTATCTTAATAGTATAAAATGCAAAAGTAAGAAAATGTCATGATGATTCTAGTATTTTAGGGCTATTTTTCTGTGACAGCTTGGATCTAAAGTGAAAGCCTGTTTGGAGGAGGACAGTTACTGGGCCATGAGCTGGAAAGATAGCTTTCTTCTTGCCATCTACCTTCTGTCTTTTCTTCCTGGACACCATGATGTGAACAAGCTTTCCTTCATCCTGATCTTTCTACCTTGGAGGCAGACAACAATGATCTGAAACCTCTAAAATCCCTGAGCTAAAATAAACCTCTTTATCTTTAAGTTATAGTTGTCAGGTCTTACGTCTCCATAACAAGAAAAGTGACCAAAACAACATCAAGTGGTAAATCATGGATGGGTATGAGGTAGAGACTGGAGTTGAGAAAAAGCAAATTGAAAGTGGCTATGGTACTGTGGAGATGGAGGAAAAGGATCTCAACTGGTCCTGCAGTTAAGAAATACATAAAGGAAGATTTAAGCAATCCTTGTGTTTAATCATTACAATGCACAGCTCCAAGTCTCTGAATTTTAAATCTTGAAATGATATTAGAAATACTAAGGGCAAGAGAATTAAAAACACCAAGTTTATAAAATGGAGAGCTTTACATGCCTTTGGAAAAGTCATGTAAAAATGTCTCCAAGGCAGGTGGATAATTGAAACATTTGATGCAGACCTTTCTGTGCCTAAATAGGGATTCCATAATTTACCCATACATTCCCTGTTGGTTTCTACACACTATGCACTGTGTGATGAAATTCAACAGGTCACTTTTCCTCATCATTGTAAAATGAAGCTAACTCTCTCTATCTCCCTATCACACGTACAGAGATGACACTATTCAAAATGCCTAAAATATATTCCTAGCACATAGAACTTACCTAATTATAGTAGCGATGACAGTTGGATATTTTGTACAAATTATTTACATCAGGCACTCAAGATTTACTTTTTACTCTCCTTGAGACATTAGAGTATTTTACAGATGGAAAATATAAGACTCAAATGATAGATAAGTTGCTCAGCTTTGGAATGAAGTAGTGAGACCTGCACATCCAAACCTCTTTTCCTTAAACCATCTTGCTTTTTCCTCATGAACAAGGGAGCTGAAAATCCTTAGGGCAAGTCTTCAAATATGCCAACACATTTCATAGTAGCTGTGAAATTCTTTTGTATTCATGTGTAAGATTTAATGGATATCAAACAATTTATGTTATTTACAAAAATGTAAGCCCATGAGTTATGGCTTGTGTCTGGATGCTCCCCCGCCCCCCAAAGCCATATGCTCTCGTAGGTGAGGCTTTGGGAAGGTGGCCAGATCTAGAGTGTATGATACCGGGATTAAGATTGTGATGCTATGACTGATCCACAGTTCGATACTATGATTAAGGCTCCTAGGATTAAAGATGTCCCTGGATAAAATATAAGAGACAGAAAGGAGGCGGCTGCTGTCACGGTTTGTCACTGTTGTTTGCTGCTTCTATGCTCTTTCTCTGCTTGCTGCCTTCTGCCTGACATGCCATGGACTGTTTCTCCTCTGCAATTCCTCTGTGCTATGCCTCCCCGACTTGGAGCCAGCCAACTTTTAATTGAAACTTCGACAGCTGTGACCTGAAGTAAATCTTTCCTCCTTTAACTCTGGATGTTAGCTATTTTGTTTCAGAAATGAGGACAATTTAACTGAGAGACCACCTTTAATAATTCTCTCTTCAAGTTTGGTATGTACATGATTTATTTAGCAGCTTGATTGAAGTGCCCTAAAATTCATTTATTTTTAATTGTAAAATTCATTATGTATTAGTATCTTTGTAGAACTATGTGACAATGGCCACAGCCTGGATTTAGATCATTTTCACCCTGTCAGAATGATATATTGTATCTGTTTTCATTCAGTCTGTGCTCCTTCCCCATGTTCCAGGGTATTCCACACACACTTCTCATACCTATGGATTTAGTTTTCCTTGAAATTTCATGCAAAAGGAACATGTAATATTTAGTCTTTTGTGTCTGGCTTCTTTCACTAACCATATTTTTCAGATTATTTATTTTGTAGTTTATGAAAAAGGCTTCTTCCGTTTTATAGATGACTGATTTTCCATTTATATGCATATATAACACTGTGTTTATCAACAGTTGGTAGACGTTGGCAGAATTTCCACTTCAGTTCTATTATTAATAATGCTTTTTGTAAATTCATATGGAAGTTTATGTGATAAGTGTTTTTATTTCTCTTGAATATATAACTTGGAGGAGCATTTTTCAGTCATACAATAACTACATGTTTAAATTTTTAAGAAATAGCTTAACTGTTTCAACACTGCTGTACTACCTTATATCCCCATCAGTGTAGGGACCTTTCAGTTTCTCCATGTCCTCTCCAACATTTGTCATTGTCTCTTTTATAAAATTATACACAATGAAGTTTTCCTTTGTATTTTTTCAGTGCCTAATAGTGCAGAGCATCTTTCCATATATTTATTGCCTGCATATTATCTTATTAATGAAATCAGCACTCCAATAGTTTACTAAATGTAGTTGAGTCTTTTGTATTATCATTGAGCTTTGTGAACTTTTCAATTACTCTAGATAAAAATTCTTTATCAAATGTAGGTTTAGCAAATATTTTTTTCTGAGAGTATGATATATATTTTCTTAATTATTCTTATGAAAATATATTTTAAATTTGGTGAAGTGCTGTTTAATAGTTTTTCTTTTATGTATCATTATTTTGGTATTATATAGAAGAAAACTACTCAATTTGAATTTATTTTCTCCTAAATTATCTCCATAGAGGTTAAACTTTTTATATTAAGATCTATTATCAATTTATGATTTGGTTTTGTGTGTGCCGTGAGAAAAAGATAAATAGTCTTTTCATTTGTAATATGCTCTTTTCCTGGAATTAGACCTAAAAAAATTTTCTCCTGATAAGTTGCTTTGGTTACTTGTAAAATTTTAACTGGTTGTAAAAGTTTATCTTTGAACTCTCAAATTTTTTCCCATTGATTATCCTCAAACCACTACTACATTGTCTTAGGTACAGCATTTTATGTAAGTTGAATTTTAGAAGAGTAATTTCTCCATCATGTGTTTTAAAAATTAATTTTAAATTTAAAATTCTTTATTATTCCTATGTACACTTGAAGATTTGGTGGTAAATTTGTAAACAAATGAAACATCCACCAGGATATTTCAGAGAAATTGTGTTGACTCCAGATACCAAAATCTGGAGAAAATTGCATTCTAAACACCATATCTTTTTTTTTTTTTTAATTTTAAAAGTAAAAGAACAAAAACATATTAACAAACAGACACAAAGTAGCATAAGAATAGTACAATCAAAACTGAGTTACAGACAAGGTGACAGGGAATCAACAATGGCTGTTGCATTAAGTATTGATAATTTTGAAGTGTATACTCAGGAAAACAGATATAGACATGCAAAATTGATCAAACAAATAATCATCAACTATTCCTTACAATAAAGTGACCTAAGTCAGTAGTACAACTATGTTAGATATGCCTCATATACATACATACTTACATACATAGATAATTATCCCTTCCTTCCTTTTTCGTTTTTTAAATATAATTTTAACTCCATATCTTTTGATGTGGAAACTATGAAATATCTCTCTATTTATTTATATTTTATGACTGAGACTTTAATAGTTTCATTTCATGTATTTAGAACTTTACTGAATACTTCCCTAACTTCAAGTCATGGAAATAGTTGCTTACATTGTTAAATATTCTAAAGATCTGTTGTCCACATTTACTGGCTAATCTGTTTAGAGTAATGTAGGACATAATTTCATATTATTTATTCTATCAGAATAGAAAATTGATACCACACCATTTAGTGAGTAACTAATCCTTTGTTTTGACACATGAAATCCACATTTATAATAAATCAATTTCTCTTACATAAATACGCATACTTTTGGACATTTAAATATGTCTCTTCTTATATTGTTAAAGTTTGTCTACCCTAGTTTTAAACATTTTAATGATCATGCTTTATATCGAGTATTAATTGCAAGCCAAACCCTTTTTTCCTTTATATTTTTATTAAAGTCTTACTTGCTAGTGTAAGCCATAAATTTTTTCATATTGATATAAAGAATCTGTCTAGTTACATACACACACACACACACACACACACCAATACATACAAACACTAGATAAATGCACACAGAAACACATGCTGAGATTCATTTATAAACATATATACAAGAACTGATTGAAAGATATTATGAATATTTAAATAAAAATATTCTAATAAGACACATTGCAATTATTTTCAGAATATTCCACTTTGAATATCCATAGTCCATCATTCTAGCCACTTTCTGAAGCACTCCTAGAAGTCTCCTTTCTTGATTATCTTTATAAGATGTGATCCAAGATATGATGGACAATGTTCCTGAGTGTCATCCAATGGAAAGGCTGGGTCATAAAAACATTATGGTGTCTCCTCATCCACCTTAGTTACTGCGTTTACCACCATGCAAATTTTGGCTCTTCTTTAAAGTTAAAATGACCATGAAAGGTAAACACATTGAATCAATTCAGAACATCAAAGCACCCATGGAAGATGACTTCCGGAACAACTTTAGACAGTGAGAAAGAATGATGGGATAGATGTGTTCAAAAGGAAGAGGACTATTTTGAAGGAAATTAATGGTAATGTGTTGTTCAGGGCATTGACTATCAGCTTAAACACATCATATTCTGGATCAATCCCTCCTAGGTGTGATGGCTGAGCTGGATTATCAAGTTGATTGGTTTTAGAGCTGCCTGGGTGATCAGCATAACGCAATTCTGGGTGTGTTTGGGATGGTCATGAAGTCTTATCTTTGGGCACTGTATCTTGTTGTTGTCCTTTTCCTCTCGGAGACGCTTTCTCACTCTGCTTTCTGGCCTCAACACACTAAACATCTTCGCTTCATTATGCCCTTCTCCATGATGTTCGTAACTTGGAGTCAGCTCATTACGCACTGAAGCTTCTGGAACTCTGAGAAAAACAAGCATTTTCTCTTTTGAATTATGTACATCAGATATTTGGTCCCAGCAAGGAAAAGCTAATATAGAAAATTGGTGTTGACACTTTAGATCGTTGCTGTGACCACACCTGACCACATGGTTCAAATGCCTGTGGAACTGGTTTGCAAGAAGAATGTGGAAATGTTTCCTGAATTAAGCCAGAAAAAGCCTAAAATTCTGTAAACAGAGACTGGTCAGATCTCAAAAGACCAGACTGCTTATAGGAATGAAATCAGTAAAGGCCAGGTTCAGGAGGTTTCAGTCAGGAATGAGGACTGTATTGGAAATTGGAGTGGAGGACATGAATATTATATTTTGACAGAAGAAATTGCATACATTTTGTCCATGTCCTTAGACTTTATGTTTGGCTGAATTGAAAGGTGGACAACTAATTGATTTGGCAGAGGAAATTTGTAGGCAGTCCAATGTTCAGGCTGTGGCATGGGTACTGCTGGCTCTTTTTAGCTAGATGTATAGTAAAAATTTCAGGCACAGAGAAAAACAAAAAAATTGAAAAAACACATATAAAATAGTAATGTTGTGGCCAAAGAACATGTGGTTGCTGAAGAGATTAGCACCTTTGAATACATACCAAATACTTTCAACCAGGAAAAAAGAAAGATATCTCTAGGACATCTCAAAAACCACTAAGATCCCACCCCTATCACATCTAATGATACATAAATGTCAGCCTTTAATTTGAAAAGAGCATTCCTGGCTCCTGAAAAGGGCCACTTAGGGTCTTGTTTCCCTGAGATTCACTGCACCATGCTCAGCTACCCAGGCACTCAAGAGACGGCTGAAGCCATAGCTCATGGGTGTACTGGCTATTATCCAAACTGCATAGGTCACAGCATCCTCTATGATACTAGTTTTTCTGACACTATAGGATGCAATAGCTGTGGAGACAGAAGGGTTTCCACACAAATTTCAGAGAAAAACCTGGGAGACCATGAAATGTGCCCTGCGAAAGGGATGCAAGAGTGTGTGGAAATGAAGCCAAATATATACTGTATACCCCAGGAAATCAAATATGCCGGGAACATGGAATGTCTGTTGAAGAAAACTACAGGCTGTGTGTGGAGTCAGTATAAGAAGGAGGCCATCTGGGCTTCTATCTGCAAGCCCATAGGGTTGAAGTCGCTCACTTCTCATCACCATGTGCATTAGATGCCATACATGGAGCTATAGGGCTTAACGTTTTCCCCAGGGGCTTGGTCGTTCCTTGGCCCTACTCTTTTCCCAAATGCTTCATTTTTGGAGTGGGGATGTTTATCCTGTATTATTTTTCATTGAAAATATATCATTTACCTTTTGCTTTTTTAGTTCACAAGTAAAAGTTTCCCTTGAGCCTCACAGGCGACTTCTGGGCAGTGCTGGAGCTGCTGAGTCTTTGAGGAAGGCATTGTGGTGTTTTCAGTGGTATGCAGGATCATTCTACGTTGTTAGGTACAAGAATGGCCTTGTGTTTATACGCCAGTGAAGTACAGTTCAAGGAGTTGTTTGGGTGTCAAACGGCAGGGGTTGAAATGAAATATGAAAGTTAAATTGGACTGGCAACTTGATTGAGATCCATCTATGAGAACTGTGAGGCACACTTCTGGGTGTGTCTAGGTGGGTCCTAGAGGGATAACTTCAGACACTGTCCTACGCTGGTCCTAGGTTCCTACCTCTTTGGTACTATGTCCTTGTTCGGCTTCTTTGCCTCAGTGAGGTAAGTAGGCTTACTCCACCACACTCACATTTCCATGATGTTTCTGTGTTAGGCCCTATATTAGATCACTGATTGGCATCCCAAAACTGAGAAAATAAAACCTTCCTTCTTTCAGGCATGTGTTTCAGGAATTTGCTCTCTGTGAGGAAAAGCTAACCCAACATGGTATGATGGTTAAACTGAATTATTAACTTGCTTTGAACATGAGATAACTGGATAGGTTATTGGATGATGGTGACATTATATTCATAGCTGATTGTGGTGTGTGCAGGTGGGGCCTGATTGGAAACGGGTCACTGGGGGCCTGTCTTTGGAGGTTATATCTCTTGCTGGTGCTCTTCCTCTATGCTCTGCTTCCTACCCACAGTGCAGGGAGGAGCTTTCTTCAATCCAGCACTTCTACCACGATGCTTGTCTCTTGGGGCCAAAACACCCTCTCCTGAACCGCCCAAGGCCGTGAACCTTCAATCTGTATTCTTTTAACTTGTGGTGTTAGGTATTTTATACTAACAGTGGGAAAGCTGGCTAATATGATTCACAAGTACTATTTGGATTTTAATTCAAATCTCACTGATTTCTAAAAATTTATTTGAGATTTTGTATAGTAACAGGAAAAAGTAAATTAATTTACTTTGACTTGTAAAAGTAAATTAACTTGTAAAAATAAATTAACTTTGACTTACTTTTACTAGCCTCTTGTCCAGCCTCTGCAGTAGCTAGGACTATAGCTAGACTCCCTCATACCTACCTCTAACATATTCTTTTTTTTTTTTTGCGGTACTGGGGATCGAACTCAGGACCCTGCGCTTGCTAGGCAAGTGCTTATTCCACTGAGCTATATCCCCAGCCCCTCTAACATATTCTTAATAATTAAAATAATTTTAAAACTTTTTCAAATTCTTACCTAGCAGTCATTGTCCAAATTTGGTGATGCCATCATTTATTTCCAACGTTCACATTTATTTACTTTTCCTTCTCTAACCTTACTGGGATGGCTTGGGTAACTATATTACATTGGAGAGAAGCAGGGAGAGTGTGGATGTCATTGCTTTTGTCCTGACCTGACAGGCACACTTTTACATGTGCTGCCATCGAGTGACTTTGTATAGAATTTCTCACTGGATGAATTTAATGATAAAAGGATTTTTTTATTTGTTCTGGAAAATTATTTGTTTTTTTCTATATTTCTTTTCATGAAAAGATAAAACAAGGTTACATAACAAAGTAAGAGAGTAACAACAAAGTAGCCACTAAGCAAGAGAATAGTGAGGGCAGGAAAGGACAGGATAGGCTGATCGGCACTGGCGTTATTTATTTTTTTTAAAGAGCAGAATATATTTATTGAGGGAAAGAAATTTCCTATCTGAGAGAGGGGCAGAAGTGGGCCTGAGTGGGTTGCCAAGGAACCTGTCTTTTCCAGGGATTTTTATGTAGTGAAACCATGAGGTGAGGCAGGTCCAAGATGGGAAACATGGGAACTTGCAAGGTGGGCATGAGGTAGGACAAAACTGTGGTCAACCAATAAGATTATGAGTGTAATTGCTCAGGTAAAATTGATTAAATCATCAAATGGGGAAGCAAGTCAAGCAAATGAGCATTAATATAGAACAGGGGCTTTTCTTGTAGAGGGTTTGTTTAGTGACTCTTCCTGGCTTTTTCAAGGTAATTGATACCTATTTAGAATATCAATCTCTGCTGTCCATCCCTAGGGAGTTATGTGTATGTATGTGTTTAGCCTTTGTCTAGCATTTTTTATCTCTGGTTTTCAAAGCTGATTGTTCTCTGGCTTGGTGTCACTTCTGAGTAAAAGGGTAGTTAATACATTATCTACCCTTCTACCATTATCTACCCTTATCACTTCTGAGTAAAAGGGTAGTTAATGATAATTATCATTATCTCTGGCAGAGTAACTTTTATGTCTCTGAGTAACTACTTTAAAGGAATAGTTTTATTCCTGTATGTTGCTGACATTTTTTAAATATTGTGAGTAGATGCTATAAGATCAAACGCCTTTTAGCATCCATCAAGGAGATCATAGTTTTAACAATTTTATCTGCTAATAAGAATTATAATAAAAGATTTTAAAAATTAAAATGCATTGGTTTTTGAGATAATGTCTTCCTGATTATTAAGTAACCAGAAAATGCTACACAGTTGTTGATAATTTATTCATATTTATATCAATCTTTCTAACTGATGCTGATTTAAATTTCATACACTATGCTTGTTTTGTGTTTAATCTAGTATTAGTCATAAGTGATTCAGGACAATACTATTTTATAACCATTCTCTGAAATAGTAAATCGTCCCCTTCATACATGAGTGATCCAGGTTCCAGTGAAGGCCTCAAGTCATGGATAATACCGAACCCAATAGATAGCTGTTATGGTTGATACATTTTGTCAGCTTGGGGAGTCTGGAGGTTTAGTTGAGTAACTCAGCAGTTGTAGATCTTGGGGTGAAAAGGACATGCCCTTACCCTTCTGGGATGTTGTTTATTGTGTTAATTTGGGAAGTTTAAAAGGTTAACTATGTGATTCAGCAGGAAGCCAGGGTGCTTACTTTGTATACATCCTGAGCCTGTGGAAGAGGAGGGCACGGAGACTGTGTGAGAGCTACATGCCCCTGGGTGGGGGCAGGCTGTTTACAAGGTAAAGGAGAGAAAGAGGCTGCTTGCCTGCAATTCCACACATTTGCTGGTTGTTTGTTGCCATGAAGGTTTGCCCTCTGCCATGTGCTACTCTGCCTCAGAAGCAGCCAAATATGGACTGAAACCTCCACAAACTGTAAGGTAAATAAACCTTTCCTTCCTTCGTTTTGAGTGTTGGGTATTTTGTCTCAGCAACGAGAGAAAAGTAACCAAGACAATAGCAATTTTTCCTATGCACATGTACATATAGCAAAGTTTATAGTATAAATTAGGCACAATAAAAGTTAACAAAAATATCTAATATAAAATGAACAATGATAAAATATACTGTAATGAAATTTATGCAACTAAATTTCTCTTTTCCAAAGTATCTTATTGTCTTCTACTCACACTGTGGCTTCTTCTTCCTTTTCTTCCTCTTCCTATTCCTTTCTTGTCCTCCTCTTCTTCCTTCTTCTTCTCTTTCTTCTTCCTCCTCCTCCTCTTTCTCTTCATCCTTCTCTTTCTTGTGATGATGCAAGATGACACAATGTCAGTGTAATAGAATGAGATGATATGAATGGCCTATGCACTGTGGCACATTACTAGACTGCTACAAGAGGGTGACTTGAGCACATGCACTCTAATACTGCTCAAAGTGATTGGCTAATAAAGAAGGCTCCGAAGTGATGCATACAGTATGGACATCCCACTTTCAGGGATGATGTGTGTCCACAAAGATTAGTTGAATAGATATTGAGATTTCACTGTGAGAAACTTCATCATCAATTTATTTTCTTCAGTTGCATCATTAGATTTCATCGCCTACTGAGAGCTCCAGCATCACAAGGATTGAAATGAAATAAATAAATGAAAGTTAAAATAAAATGTATAAATGGCTTCTTTCTGAATTTTTCTATGTACCATGTTTGGATCATGATTAATGCATGGCACAGAAACAGGAAACACCACAGCACTTAGAGATGGACTGCTGCGTAAGAAGCGTCCAGATGCGTCACGGTACGGTTACACACACCTGAGTGGTGTCTTCACAGCTTGCTTGCAGGTGCTTGGTGTCAGGTGGAGTGGAGCGTGTGCATGTTTGGATATGGATGTGTTGTTTTATGCCACCTGTTCATATTAGAGTTAAATACATTTTTTCTTATCCTTCTTAAACCAGTTTAGTCTTACTGTGAGCTGCACTTCAATTTTTCTCGCTGTTGACCTATTGTTCATTCTCATTTTTAGTATTTATTTTATTTGTGCTCACTTTTCTTAATTGATGCTATAATTTTCCCCTAGGATCGTGTAAGATTTAATATTATCACTGTTACTCAGATTCAACTTAGTTTCCATTATTCTTTTAATCGTTAATTAATATTAGTCATCGAAAGTATAAGAAAGTCTGGATATATTTTTACTACTAAATTTTGGGTTTTCCTGCCCTGTGTTACAGGATATGATCTATGAAAACAGGTCTTAAGAATTTGCTTATACTGTTAGGTGGTATAGTTTATAAAACATTTAAAAATACATTTATATATCATTTATGTTTCTTTGCCCTCTGGTTACAGAGTTTACCTAACTTAATTCAGGTAAATTTAAATTTACTGCTATAATTACAAGTATGTTATTCTTTTAAATTTAGTTATTAGTAAATATATTTTGAAGTTATGATGTTAATAGCTTTCATTTTTAGGAATCTTGTCCAAAACCATTATCATTTTGTTATTTAATGCTCATCATATAATTTTTCATGCTGTACTTAATACCTAGCATGTTTTTTGTTTTAAAGATCTTTGTGTATAATTTTTTCTGATGTCAATTTTTTGTTTTTTTAATGTGCCTTGAATATTTCACTCTTACTTTTTATGATCAACATTAATATCCTTTTCTGATTTATTTAAATCTCATATAGAACAATTAGTGACATTTCAAACACAATCTGAAGATTTTTGTGTTTTATTAAGTAAATAGATATGATCATGTTATTGATGATTTCTGACTTTTGGAGTTTATTTGCATCATTCTATCTAAATAAGATTTCTTAATAAAATTTTTTGAATTAAGATTTTCCTTTTGTTTTCTTCTTTCTGAAATGATCTGGATTAATGAAATGTGGTTTTTCTCTTTTATTTTTCCCTACTAGTTATGAATGTATGTGTATGTGTATGTTTGTGTGGTAGATTTTTTTTTTTTTTTTTTTTTTTTTTTTTTTTTTTTTTTTTTTTTTTTTTTTTTTTTTTTTTTTTTTTTTTTTTGTGGTACTGGGGATTGAACTCAGGACCCTGTGCTTCCTAGGCAAGCGCTTATTCCACTGAGCTATATCCCCAGCCCTGTGTGGTAGATTTTGAGAGGCATTTATTTTCAAAATTTTAGGCTGCACATATAATGACAAAGACTAAGTTAGTTTATTTATTTACTTGTTTGAGGGGGTACCAGGAATCAAACTCAGGAACTCACGCTTGCCAGGCAAGTTCTGTGTCACTAAGCTAAATTCTCAGCTCAGCCTGTTTATTGTTCCTGATAAATAATTCAAAATGCCCAAAATATTTGATCATCTTCACATCACAACCCTATCCACTCATGTGTTGCTTTGGAAAACTTCCCACCTTTTTTCTAATTATTTCAACTTATTTTTATCACCATTTTTTCTCTGTGTGTGTGTGCGTGTGTGTGTGTGTGCATGCCTTTAGACTCACTAACACACATACTAATTTCTTTCACCAGTGTTATTTCTCACACGTCTTATTTTTTCTTGGTACTATGTCTGACTTTCTGGAATATATTCTGTAGCAATACTTTCATGATCATCTACAAGGTTTGATCTCTGCTGAAAATTTATTTATTATGTTATCAATCTTCAGTGGCATTGGGTTATCATGAAATCATCACTTTAAGATTACTTTCCTTCATTCTGGGCTTTTTCATTGCTAACAAGAAGCCTACCAAGTATCTAATTTCTGCTTTTATTTTCATGATTGTGAAATAATGCTTTTAATTTTTTTTACTATATGTATTGTTTAACTTTGGTGTGATTAAACAAGAGTTTATTTTGATTTTTTAAATTCAGGACTTGCTGTATTTTGTTCACTGATGTCATATCTTTCTCTAGTGTTGAAAACATCACATCCATCTTGTCTTTGATTTTTCTCTTCTTTATTAGGAAACACGCATCTTCTTCTGGGAATTAATTAATCAGTTAATCCTTTCAATAAACGCTTTTAGAGTCATTACTATGTGCTGTGCACTGTTTTATGCAGTTAATGTATACAGTAATCCCAATATAAAATATTGAAACTTACCCTCGTTTGCTGCATGATGCTTTATCTTTTTTTCTCTATTTCTTTCTTTCTATTTACATCTTTGTGTTTTGATCTAGGCAGTATCAACCTTTTAAATCTTAAAATTCTTTACTTCTCTCTTCAGCTATGACTAATCTACTATATAGTCCAGTTACTATTTTAAAATGATTATGTAATTAATTTCTTTAATAATATCTACATTTTAAATTCTAATTATTCATCTTTTGTTAGGTTTTTATTCCTTCATTTTAATTTTGTTCCTTTCTATGTTCTCTTTAATCATTTAAAAAGGATTTATTTGATAGCCTTTTTATTATGTTCCCTAATTTCAATTTCTCAGGGTATTAATTTTATGCTTTGTTGGTCCTGTTGATCTCCCATGTGGTGGATCATTTCCTGAGGTAATTTGTAATTTTAGATTATGTGTTTATTTTCCATGGTGGTCTTTTCCCCACACAACATCTCCTGCTGTCAATGGGAGGCATTTGTTCTCTGAATTTTGGAATTATGTCTGTGCTGTGGTTTCTGTCACTAGTTTGTGCCAAAACCGTAGAGTTTACAATGGTCTTTGGGTATTTTTTACATTACTTTCCACACTTGTGATTTCTACTCCATATGAATAAACTCTGATCTGATTCTCACGGCTGATGTATTTCTTTCGCCATGATTCATCAACAAAAGACATGATTTCTTGCTACTTTTCCATACTTGTAGATGTTTTACTTTTTATGTTGATCCAGCAGTTTTGAATGCACTGTATTTATGAATAGCACCTCGCTCAGTTCCCAGTTTCCTATCATCCCAACTTCCACACTTCTCCTTGTGGAGTATTCAGTTTCTATCCTACCTGTTACTTCTTAGGCCAATATAGAATTAATTTAAAACTGTATGCATCCGGCTTAAATCTGTCTCTTAAGTTTCACCTTTCAAGATCTGCATTTCTCTCTTTTTTATTTATCCATTGTTATTTTATTACTGTTTTCACATAATTTGTCTGTGTTCATAATAATAGTCAGTCTCTGAAGTCACAGTCCATGCATGATATTGTCAGAGGTGTGAAGAGGTCAGGTCCAGAGTGCAAAGGATGAGCACACCACATATAGCATCCCCATTATAAACCAGCAGCCCTGCCTCTGACCTCAGACTTTGTGATTCCACTGGAGAGCAGAATATTGGCATGCTTTATTCTGTACTTAATTTTGCTCTGGCTTTCTTTCACTGTAGTTTTCTAATCTGCCTATGTCACTTATCCTTTCAAAGTCTTATTTCAAGTAAATGTTTCTTAAGTCTATCCTTCATAAAGTTTCAGTGTACACTATTACGCCTTTCAGGCAGTGCTCACATTTCTTCGGGTTGCTGTGTAGTAATGCAATATTATAGATGGTACAACAGTAAGTCCTCCTGCCCAGTGCTGGGATGAGACTTGAGTAATAGGAAGAACAAAACCACAATCAGAAAGACCAAAGCAAGGTGCATCATAGACTTGTTTCTTAGGGAGCACCCGGAGAGAATAATCTATATTCTTTCTTTTCTAAGCTTCTAGAACTATATAATTTGATTCTTAGACTCTCTATTTTTAAAACCAGCAGGTGAGGATTCTCATATTACTCTAATTTCCCTACATATTACCATTTCTGTGTTTATAATCAAATTTCTCCCTGTCACCCATATATAACTGATAAAAAACAGTGAAACTTCATCTAAGTCCATTAAGTGCCATTATCCAAGACACAAAAACTAGCAAGTTGTGGAGAGGTAGTGGCAAGAAAGTAATCCTCTAACATTACTGGTAAAACCACTATGGAAATCAGTACCGAAAATGCCTCAAGAACTGAAAACAAAAAAATTTCCGTTTGACCCAGATATACTTGTTCTTTGTATCTTCCCCAAAGAAGTAAAGATATTGAAGTGATACATGCATGTTTATGTTTACAGCAACACAATTCACGATAGCTAAATTATATAAGGAGCCTAGATGCCTATCAACATATAAGTGGAAAAGGAAAATATGGTATCTGTACACAATGGAGCGTTACTCAGTTATAAAGAAAACTTTGAATCATTTGTAGAAAAATGGATCAATCTTGAAACTGTAATGAATTGTCAAGGAATAATTTATTGAACTAAAATTTTCATAGGCTATCAGTTACAAATTTAAAGTGTGATTTAGTAGATTTTTGCATATTGATAGAGTTGTATGTCCATGACCCCAACCATATTTAGATCTTTTTTGATATCCCCAAATAAAATATTCTAGCCACTAGCTATGATCTCCCAATCCCTCCCTCATAAATTTTGGCAACCTCTCAGCTACTTCTATCTTCATAGATTTTCCTATTCTGAAAGTTAATTAATTAATTAATTAATTAATTAAAATTTTAAAAAGACCTTGCTCATACCAACAAGAAAGACCTTCTCATCTCCAAAGACATGGAAATCCCACAAAGTGAGCTCTCGCGCGATGTTGGAGTGAACCTAGAAAGCATTGAGAGCTGAAACATACTTCAAGTACGATAATGTTCAGTGAAATTACTTGAACATAGCAGGTTCAATATAACATGATGTCTGTCATGTGTGAAACCCAAATATAAGAAATTTAAAAAGTAAAATAAATAAGAGATTTCAAGAAATAGGGAGAGAGACTTTGGGAGATGGGAAATATTCAGGAGAAGAGAATGGAGAGGAGTACAGGAATAGAAGGTGAGAAGAAAATAGTTCAAAATGATGAAGATTTCTCCCAAATCAGTGTAACTATTAATTTTCACAGGCAAACATCAATAAAAATGTGTAATTGTGATTACATTTGGAACCCACTCAGATAACACAAAATAATCTACTGCCTCAAGACCCTCAAATGAATTCTATAAGCAAAAATTCCCTTGTTCAATCAATTATATTCATAAGCTTCAGTATTTGGGGCTATGGACACCTTGACAAGGATCAATCAGCTCACTGCATCCATGTAAAGAACATACCTATTTAAACATGGTTATAATTTCTACTGTGGTCATAAAACTGCTTATAGGTGGATCTTTTAGAAAGACTACATTCTAAACTGTTGTCCAAAAGTTCATTTATTGATTTGCCAAACACTGGTACTAAACACTGACACAAATCTAAATTTTACAGGAGAGATACAAATGTTGACAGTATTAATTTTACTTTATACTGTTTCTTGTGAACTCTCCTAAGAATACCCAAAGATGCTTGCATGTTTGTTTATTTCTTTCTCATAGAGTGGAAGAGTGTGTTATTTCAAATATTGCATGTCACCATCAATTCATTGAAAATAAAAGGTTGGGTGAGAACAAAACGACATGCTGTACCTGTTTCGTTGCCCTACCGTGAGTCTAGTCAATAATGCTTTTTATTATCATCAGCAGCTCTGTTAAGCTCAATGAACATTTACATCCTTTAAAAGTTGTTAGGCAGACAAGCTTCTGTGTTTGTAACACTAAACTCACAATGCATTTTTGAAGAGATGCAGACTGTCTCTGTGAGATATTTTAGATTAAGAAAGCATTATTTATGCTCAGAATCTACTGAGAACTCCATTATTTATTTTAACCTTATTGAATTTATGTAGTTTTGTTCCAATAACTGCTCTTCATATTTATACTGCCTCAGAAAAAAATCTCTGAGAAACATAAAACTCCAGGCATCTAAGGCTTAGTGAGTTTATACCCAAAGAGAGACCAGAACACCGATAACTATCTTGAAATCCCTAGTTTTTCTTGCTAATTTTAAAACAATTTTATAGCCAGGTATAGTGGCACACACCTGTAATCCCAGCATTCCGGAGTCTGAGGCAGGAGGATCACTGTGAGTTTGAGGCCAGCCTGGGCTACAAAGTGAGCTCAAGACAAGCCTGTTTTGTTTTTTGTCTTTGGATTTTTGGTTTTTGTGTATTTTCTGTTGTTGAGAGGATTAATTGTCTGACTAAATTTGCATGTCTGCATATGGGTTCATATATTTACACCTCGAAGATATCAATGGATAAAGCAATAACCACTGTTGAGACCATATCACCTTGTCTATAGATTAGTTGTGATTGTACTATTTTCTATGCTAATTGGTGTCTGTTTGTCAATATGTTTTTGTACTTTTATTTTTTTTTTAATTAAAAAAAAAAGACCAGCCTGAACTGCATAGCCAGACCCTGCTCTTAAAAAGACCAAAAAAAAAAAAAAGATGAACAATTTTATTTCCTACGCTGTTACAATATTGCTTATTACATATTTCCTCTAACATAATTTAAATATTTTATTTATTTTTGTTAAAGGCACTGAGAATTTTATTGTTAGATAGTTGAAAAAAACAAAACAATTAATGCAATGCATCTACTTCATCTTTAGCTCATTGTGTTATGTTTTCAGGTGCAACAACTCTTTTAAATCTTGGATTAAACATCACTTCCTCAGACAGACTTACCTTCTGCAAAATTTCTTCACCAAACATATTTCTATGCAATATGTGTACATATAAACAAATTATATATCTGCACATATATTTTATGTATCTATATATAATTTGTTACTTTTGACTTGAGCTAGAATGAAAACTCCACGAAGATAGTGATTTTTGGAGCTTTATTTTAAGGATGGATCATATATTCCTAGACTTGAACTGGATCCATAATATGTACTCAGTTAAAATTTGTTGAAAAGGAATTCATTGATTCATATCATTACCTATAAAGTATCTTTAATAAAAATAATAGTTGTGAAAATAGTTTCTTAAATGTTAGAGCATTTTGTCCTTCAGGAAACTTTTATGAAATTTATTCTCCTCATATAAATTAGACAATTTAGGCTCCTTAGAACAGAGAAGTGAAATGACTTTACCCTGCTTTCTCAACATTAAGCAGTTGATATTAAGTTTGGACATCTATCTGTCTATCCACCTATCATCTCCCTATCTCTCTCTTACTCAATTATTCAATGAGTAAAATACTCACAGACGTATAAGTGTCTTTTGTCCCTTAAGCAAGATTCATGGTTTCAGGGGGAACTAAGAGATTTAAACTGGGGGGAAGGAGCTAATTTTGACAATTAATAGTTCCCACGGGAAAAATGAGCACTCACAAAATCCCAGGACCACCTTCACCTTCACCAATTCAGAGTTCTTTTTCTATAAATCTAAACATTTTTGGAGAGTTTCTTGAAAGCAGGGATAATGCAGCTAGTCCTCATCTGCACACTACCTACTTAGGTGAAATAAGACAAACTGTTAGACATTAATTCTGATTTTTCCAGAAGAACAAAATGAAATGTTCCATTTGCCAGCAGTGTCCACATCAGTTCATCTCCACTCATGTGGTTAAGTCTAGAGAAAAGCATGTGGCCATATTTGCCTAATTGTTTGCAAACTTATCCTCCTCTCCGTTGCTGCATATTTACACCACAATCTGCATTCAGCTGAAGTTAATGCTTTCCAGAATAACATCAGAACAGCAATCATTCTCCTAGAGCCACTGGTTTCCTTGGGGGACAGCCCAGAGACCTACCTCTCGCACTTCACTGCATTCCAAGCAATGATCACGACTGCAGTGCTTATCGGTGACAAACAGAGCTGACACTGAATGCCCAAGGATTTACTAAAGTCACTTACATTCTATAGTAACAATCAAGTAAATAAGTAAAGCGGGGGTTTCCTGAAGAAAGTGTGGCTCACAGAGTCTAAATAATTTTCTGTGTCAAAAAGCTAGTAGCTGTTGAACCTAAGACCTGAGATCAAATTCCACAATATTTATGATACAGCTTAAAGCAAATCTTTTTTTTTAATGTGTGTTTTCCAAGTCCATGCCTCCTTTAAAGAAGGGAAGATGGTCTTGAGATTTTCATGTGCAAGTCTTTGTTTTTTTTTTTTTTTTTTTTTTTTTTGCGGTACTGGGGATCGAACTCAGGACCCTGCGCCTGCTAGGCAGGCGCTTATTCCACTGAGCTATATCCCCAGGCCCAGTCTTTGTTTAAAAATATATTTTCAAAATAAATATTCAATAAATATAGCATTGAAAACACTTAAAAGAAGTTCAAATTCTAGCAGTTTATACATTTATTAAGCACGTAGATGAGTTGTAGGCATTTTCTAAAATGTACCGAAGTGTCTTCACATAACCGTCTTTTACATAAGCAAACAAAACAAGCAAATACAAAAATCATTTTTATTCTCTCCCAGACACACAGTACTAGGGAATGGTTAATCAGCTGGACTTCAGCTGTTGCTGTTCATGTTAGTATTGCAGCCACCTGGCAAGAATGCTCGTCCTCTCAAAGAACTCATTGCAGAGCCAATTTGAAAGCTGGTAAAGAAGGGAGAAACATGTACTAATGTTCCCACTCTCAAAGCCCATAGACAGAAGACAATGTATGGAATCAGAGAGATGCAGGAAGATGTCTGAGGTCATATTCCTTTCTAAAACATCAATTATTCAGGTTGCATTATAGAGTTACTGAGTTTAACCATGAATATCAGTAAAATAAACTCAGACCTTAGGAAAAACCATTATGAATAGCAACCTATTCTGCATTATCAATACTACCATGAACCCCACTTCAAATTCCACCCTAATAAACATTTAAGAAATAAAAATAATGTGGATAAATGATGTTAATGGATGTATCACTTTCCTACTTGGGGACACAGTATCTGACACATGCAACTTAAAAGAGGAGAGGTTTATTTTGGGTGATATTGTCAGTATTCAGTTCATTCTTGGTTGACTCCAAGGCACAGAAGGCACAGTGAAGCAGCACAATGAAGTAAAGCAGTTCACCTCATTGGCAACCAGTAACGAGATAGAAAAGGGAGGGCCTGGGGCTAAGAACACACACTCCCAGTTCACACTCCAGGGACCCACCTCTCACCAGTTCCTACCTCCTAAAAGCAAGTCAATGAAACACTTAACAGCAGATGAATCCACTAATAAGTATCATGCCCCCGTGATTACCACCAGTGCAAGACATCTTAGATCTAAACCCTAAGTTGGCATGGTACCCTAGGGTGGGGAAATATTGCTTTAGCTAGACTGGTCTTGGCAAAACCCTCTCTCCATATAGGATACTTCATGATGAGAAAAAGCTATCTGGAAAGCCATCTGGGAGAAGAATTTTCTTGTTGGTAGATATAGAACTAGATGTGGGTATAAATGTAACATAACTGAGAAATAGAAATACGACATTTTCAATGAAGTGAGATGGTGGCAGGTGGTGCTGGACAGAAAGATCATGAGAAGCCTTATGGATGGTGGCGATGAGTTTTATTGTCAAAAGGATTTAAAGAAAGAAGCCACTTGACATAATTTATACCTTTTGAAAAAGACTGATTAATGAAAAACATAGCAAAGTATAACTCTAGGGAAAAGAGGAGAAAATAGGTTTCGTGACAAACAGGGTAAAGATGAAATATATACTTAGGACATTTGGACTTTCATGATGAGAATGGATTTGGGGAAAGGAACAGGTGGACTAGGGAGGGAAGGACTTTCAGTCCTTCTGCCCAAATAGAGCATGCCCAATGAATAGTAGTCATTTGATTTAATCACTTTCCTTTACATGCTATGAACTATTTGTGCCAGGACACGGTTTTGCCTTCAACCCCGGGATGAGCCGACTTGGGCCAATCAGGTGTGCACACCAAGGTGGCTTGCAGTTTAAGGGACCACACGGGTGCAAGGCAGGAGAGCAAGTGGCTGAGAGAGTGAGGGAGAAAGAAAACATTAGCAACTTTCTCTAGTATTGAAACAACTTTGAGGCAAACTATGTCTATGGAGATCTTGGAAAGCTGGAAGACTAACAGCAAGACAGGATGGAATTACAGATAAAAAAGGGTAAAGAGGTCGCAAAGAGGGTGAAAAAAGGCATAGGAGAGAAAAGGAAGATGTACCAAGATATATGAGCAAGCTTTGGAATCTTTTCAAACCTCAGAATAACATACTTCAAAGGAACATTAGATGTCAGAGTTCAGAACACTGATAAAATCAACAATTATTTCCAGTGTACTTGTAGGTGAAAAACCACTGCATTACATGCTTTACATGGGGTGTAGCAAGGTAACTCAAACTGTCCAGATCGCCACAGTCTTTTATTTTCATGGTCAAGATTTCAATGCAGAGCTAGCTAATCCCAAATCATTGCTGTTTACCATAGTTTTGCCTATTGCTGAAATGTATATAAATAACATACATAAATGCAATTTATTGTGCCTGGGGCATTTCTTCAATAACAGAAGTTGTAAAAAATAGCTAAATTTTGGGAGGAGCCTATATGCCCATAAACAGAGGAATGAATAAGCAAGAACATTATATCCACGGTGGAGTACTACTGTACCATAAAGAAGAATAAACTCGGGTTATCTGTAAGGAAATGGACACACATTTACACCCTAATGTTAAGTGAAATAAATCAGACACAATGCACAGATGCAGCATGATTTCTCTCATATGAGAAACCAAACATATAAAGAAATAGAAGATCAAAATAAAGAATAATAGGAAACAGGGATATTGATCTTTTCAAAGGCGAAGAAGAACCAGAGATGGGAGGAAGGAGGAGGGAGAGGAGAAGGAAATTTCAACTATTAAGATGTGTTACATGCCTGGACTAATTCCCCAGAAGGAATGCAATCATGTGCTATAAATAAGAACCAATAAAAGTAAGAATTTTAAAAATGATTTAAAAATTCTGTCAGGGCTGGAGAGAAAAAGATGGTACAGTGGCACGAGACTCCTGAAGTAAAATGAGACAAAAAGATGAGAACTTATGATACTCATTCTTCTGTGGCTTGCTCCATTGTGGCTATCCAACATCCTGCTCTGGCTATAACACATTTTAAGAGGTGATGGACACTTGATACATTGTCAACTTTTCAAAATGACTTTCTTAACCGCTAAAAGCTCTTTTACATATGCCTCTTAGTACACCGCTTGTCTCTCTTAATATGTACTTAGTAGTCGAATTGACAGATCATAGGTTATACATAATTTAACTGTAGCAGATTCTGCCAAAGAATGTTCCAAAGTGGTTGTACCAAATCCCTTCATTTTTAGAGATGGAAAAAGTGAAGTTTGGGGAGTAACAATTTTCCAAAGAGAAGGGAGCTTCACTTCGCCTGGAGCTCAGGTTGCCAAATTTCCAGAGCATGTGCCCTTTCCAGCCTAGTGGCCTGTTCCCAGGGCCCTGTTCTAAATCTTTCACTTAAGAATTGCTTACACCTTTGTATCATTGGCCTCTTACCTAAAATATATTAAGTGTGTTCCTTCTCTGGAAATCCAGTATAAAATTCTCTAAGTAGGATTAACTTAGAAACAACAAGAAAACAGGGGAACCATTCATCAGAAAGGCTGTCTGATGGCAAAAGCAGACAGCTACCACCGTGGATCTTCAGGGCACCTTTGAGTCAGTTGAGAATCCTTAGCGAGTCTTGTTACAAAGCTGAGTCATTAGTTTTTGGCTACACATGAGTACAAGTATCATTGTGTTTAAGGAGAAGCAGAACTTTCCAAAAATCTTGTCTTCATCCCACTTTTAAAAAGTTCTGAATATCATGATTTCTAAAGCCATCTCACTGTAAGAGAAGCAGCTAATTACACCAATTACCATAACAACTTAAATTTCTTTTTTAAGTACATAAATAGAATAAAGGTACATGTTTCAAAGTTTTATGGACTAAAACACAGTAAACATCTTACTATCTTACTATGAGTTTTCTTTTTTGTTTTGTTTTGTACCAGGAATCATCCTCAGAACCTTGCACTTGCCAGGCAGGCGCAGTGCCACTGAGCTGTATCCCTGGCCCATTTTTGTGTTTTACTAATTGTAAATATTAACTGTAAATTATTAATATGACTTGTAAAGTTAGTGAAAGTATGTATATATACTTCCATTTTAGAAATTGTTTGGGGTTATTCACAATTTTAAAAATTCAGATAAAGCACATGCATTTTATAGAAACAATAGTTTGTTGGATTCTCACACCTTTTTAATTTTTCCTTCTGTGACAAAAACTATGTATTATTTTTCTTTTATTATAATCATCAAGTTATAATCAGTAAGTTGTCAAGTTGCTTCCCCTCTCTGTGAATTCCTGACATTCTGTAGGGCATGTTTGTATGTGGGATATTCTAGGAGCACAATTCTTACAAAATATATCTTGTGCCTGTCACATATTTTCAGTTGTGCCATTCAGTCAACAAAGAATTATTGAGCATCTACTATGCCCTCAGCTCAGCACTGGCACCATCAGAGTACAATTACCTTTTCTTGTGAGTTGACTTTGAAGGATTAATTTAGAAACAACAAGAAAACAGGGAAAGGAGAACATTGTCTAGCACAGGGCTGTCTTCCTGTGTGATTGCACTTTAGAAATGCTTCCCACATGGACTAACTGCTTGGAGGCAATATTAAGAAAAAAAATTTTAAGCTAACTTCTGGTTTCAATAAGAACAAGGACCATAAATGATCAGTATTATCTGCTAAGGGTTCATAAGTGGATGGAAGTAATGCATCTGCATGATTGACTAGCTGAATTCTGTAAAGAGGATTCAGATGTTCACAGATGGAGTTGGTAGAGCCCTGACTGGGTACCTCAGCAGCTAAGATCAAACCGCATATGCCTGAGAATGCACAGCATGTGAGGCTACTGGATAATATTTACAAGACACCAGGACATGATCATTCTCATTCCTACTGTCTAACTCTCCAGAGAAAGAAAACAGTGTGGTAGATGCCTACCTGAGTAGCACGTGTTGCATTCAAAATGAGTTAAAGAGAAAGAGATCTGCACCTTTGTCTGTGACACTGAGCCATTGCCTGAATCAGTGTTTCCTTTTATTTGTTTGGTTTTTCTTTCTTTTTTTTTTTGTTTGTGTTTTGTTTTTTGCAGTACTGGGGATCGAACTCAGGACCCTGCACTTGCTAGACAAGCGCTTATTCCACTAAGCTATATCCCCAGCCCAGTCTTTCCTTTTATTGAAAGAGAACAGAATGTTGAGAATCTCCAAACAAGAATGTGAAATCTTGTATGCTTCATCTACCTAGGGTGTTGAATAATTGGGATAGGGAGTCTGCCTAATATACCTTGACAGTAAGCTGAATTCTCTCTCCTAAGAGACCTGTGGAGTCCTTGTGGGCCCTTTCTAAGTGAGGTGGGTGGCTCTGGTCAGCAGATGGACCCAGATGGCACTCAGCAATGGATGAGTCATCCGCAGCACACGTTAGTCATCCAGGTGCATTTGCATTGGACTCTGTGTCTGGGAATCGGCCACAGACTCAGAGCTTGTTTATTTCCATGGAGGATGGATGTCTCAGAGCTTGTTGTGAAACAAGAAATTTATAAATTGTTATGTTCTACTGCTGACAGCTTTCTCCCTTCTGTTGATGGTCAGCAGCTTCTTGGTTCCTTGTTCCATTAGGCACAGAAGGAATTTGTTTGATTGAATAATGATCAGTGTCCTGGCCTGAATTGGGAGCTTAACACTGATTATCTCACTTTAAATTTAACCCTATGATATAGATATGGTGATTCTCATTTTAGAGGTACAAGAACAGAGGCCAAAACCAAGTAAGAGAATTGGCAAAGCTCCTTAGGTGATGTGCAGCAAAGATTCAAACTCAATACTGTCTTTTCACAAGCCAGGTTTTATAATACACAGATTTCATTTTGGATAAGCTTGCCCAGTCATAAGTCATTTTATTTTGGTCTATTTTTGTTCTTATAATAAACTTCTGAAATTGGAACTTAACATGAAGTTACATGTGAAGGCTACAGAAAATTCACTAACAGAAAATACATTTCTTTTCACTGCATCTGTTTTTAGTGGAAAGAAATTGCATGGACTTCTGTTTGTAACTTTGAGCTTCAAAAGGTTTGTAAAGTTGAACTAGATTATTTTGCTTTCAACAAGCAGACTATCTTAGAGTGTGTTTTGATGATGGAGGTAGATTTGAATCATGCTAATGTAAGAAAGCAAGAATATGCTTAAATGACAAGTCATAGGAAAATAAATAACGAGAGCAACACAAAGTTATAATACCACCACTGTAACAGAATTTGCAAACGTGGGATCCCACATTTCCAATTACTTGTAAGAAACATTTGATGAAATCTTCAGGTGAAATTCAGTGGCAGCTTTGATGGATTCTAGAAGCCGTGGTTCTTCATATTCTGAATGCTGAGTCAGTTCTGAGCAATTACAGTTTTTTTAAGACCACTATGAGAGTGAAAGAGGAAAATTAGAGAAAGTAAAAAGGAGGAAATGAAGAACGAAACAAAGGAAGGAAGGAATGAAGGAAGGAACGAAGGAACAAAGGAAGGAAGGGATATTAGGGACAAGTAGAAATTACTAGAAGTTTCTATATTTAGAACATGGGCAGTAACTTTGAAGCAGAAAACTCCAACTGAAGAGTCTCCTCATAGAAAGAGATACCTTCGTGTTACTGGAGCAAATGAGCTCCAAAGAAGGGAACTCTGAGGCAAAGCATTAGCAGCATTTGCACGCTGAAAAAAATATCATGAAAAATGTCAGCCTCATAATATCAGGTTGTGTTTAACTTTTATGTTGGTTAATTTTTCATTTTCAGAACTTGGTTGTTCTGAGACCTGTGCATTTCCATATGAATTTTAGTAGCACTGTGGTAATTTTTATGGAATTCTCCACTAGGGTTTTTATTGTAATTGCATTGAATCTATAAATGAGTTTTTAACGAACTAACACCATATCAGTATTAGTCTAACACGTTAAGAGCCATGCTCTTCATATGTTCAAGGCTGTCTGTGTGGCTAACTTCTCTCTGTTACTCCATATTGAAAATTTCAGACATCTTTAGCTTATGAGACCCTCATCCCATCATCTCAACTTTTTGGCATGGACTTTGTATAACTTTCCTGCTGCTAGGCCTGGAAATAATATCAAAGTTATAAGATGTGGCAACTGTGGGGCTCTGCTGTAGGGCGATGATGATTTTCCATTTTTCAGGCATAAATGCTTTGTATTAACTGATGTCTTTAGAACTATGGGTTCATCTATATTCATTGTTGGTTAGTTCTTCCAGAAGGACAGAATAAACATGATCTCTATGACTGGTTCTTAGTGGGGCATCTAAGATAGTTCATCAACTTTTAATAAGATTTAATAAAATAGGACAAGGATTTTATTGTTCTATACATATCTACTATTTCCAAATTCTGTGTGTTCCCTGTTATAGATAGACAATTCCTTCTGACTTTACTTCTTGTAGAGTTTGATAAATTTCTGAAAATATTGCTTCTAGAGGTGGTTGGAGACAAGTTCAGCTTTCTTTTTGTCTCTAAAATTCTTCATTTTACTTTAAAATTTAAATATTTCAGACTATTTCACCTTGTTTGCTTTCGTTTAGCACTGTAATAATGCTGCTCTATTGTCTTCTGATTTTCATTTTTGCTAATGTGTGATCAGAGTTATTCTTATCTTTGACAGTCTGTGTATAATGTGCTTTCAAAAATTCCAATTTTGACATTTTTATTACCAGTTTAAAAATGTGATGTCTTTCTGTAGCTTTCTTCCTGTTTCTTCTGTTGGGTTGTGCTTTGGTTCTTGGATATGTGGCTTTAACACTTTCCTGAATAGTGGATAATGTTTAGTCATTATTTCTCTGAATACTTAATTTTCTTATTCCCCTTCTTTCTTTTATCCTTTGGTTTTCTAATTACACATATATTTAGTAGCTGTTAGTTGCTTCATGTCTCACTAATTCCTTGGTTATGGCAATGTTCACATTTTTTTTGCTTGTAAGAATGTGATCACTGTATTTGTGATTAGTAAGTATTGCATAGGGCGAGACTTTGAAATTGAATGAACTATTTCTCATCATTTCTAACCACAGTACACACTGATGCATGTAATACTCATTACAATGGCCATGGCAAAGTGCTAATTTGGTAATCTTCCATTTACATAATTCCTTTTGTATTTAATTGCATTAGGCAGAGAAATTATCCTTACAAATAACTGTATCCAAAACATCAGAATATATATATATGTGTGTGTGTGTGTGTGTGTGTGTTTGTTTGTATGTGTATATAAGTATATTATGTATATGACATATATATAAGTTTATGTAATGTATTATGCTATAATAAACATTTAATGCAGTATATACATGTAGAAAGCTGCAGAACAATGGGGGAATGAGGTTGCAGATGGAAATATGGTGCCAAGTCAGTTGACCTAAGAAAAATAAATTATTCTGAGATATCTAGATGGTACCATGAAATCACAAAGCTCCTTTCAATAGAGAAGAGGGAGGCAGAAGAGTCAGGCCACAGTGATGTGGTAGAGATTCCAAAGTCATCACCATTATTGAGCCTTGAAATTCAGGAACTCTACAGAAGCCAGAGCAGGTAAGAAAATCGGTTCTCACTGGAGCCTTTAGCATTCATGCCAGTACCTTGATTTCAGCCCAGTAAAGCACACTGCTAACTTTTGACATTTGGACCTACAATACTTTAGATTTTAAAATAAACTGATGTACTTAAATAAACTAAATGTTTAATAATTTGCTACAGTAATGACAGTAAACTAACACATTGTGCTGTAGGAAACTGTGCTGCTTGCCCTCTCCTCACTGATCCACTCATTCATTCACCTGTGCATTTGTCATACTGGAGCGAATTGTAGGCATTTATTTTATTTTATGACTTGTAATTCAACTTTATCTATTTTATGGCTCAATTCATTCCAGATTTGGCAAAAAGGCATTTCTATAAATTGATTCTTATGTCCTCTTGACATGTCTCCATTAGTTAATGAGTACTTTTTCCCTTCATGAATCATATTTCACATATTTGGTTGCTTCTCATAATTACTGGTGAACTTGGCACTGCCAAAATAATCTGCTCCACAAAAGACAAACTCTTTAAAGTCACAGTAATTCTTACATATTTAAAGGTCTGATTAAAGATGTTCACCATGTATTACTAATGTTTGGAATTTACATAAAAATATGCATATCCTTTCCTATAATGTTCGACAATTGGAATTGACATCTCATGCCAAAATTTAGTTTCATAGTGCCTTTGTTTCAACCTTTATTTGTTCTAAAAGAACATCAGAATACCAGTAGTTAATACTGATAAAAATCCATTGTAGTCAAATGTCAAGCTTCTAGAACTCTAGTGAGTCAATGGTAAGTACCTACACAATGATAAGTATCTTTGCCTTGTTAATTAATACCTATTTTCTTTTTTGGATAAAAGTGAGATTTATCAGTAGGTCTCATCAAGGCAGGGGTAGTAGAGTGGGAACACTTGTGAAAGACTCAAAATTCATCTAAGAGACCACATTTAGGAATGCACGAGACCCCACAGACCCCCAGGGTGAGCTTGTTTTCACACACCATGTTTTCAAACTTATCTGTATTAACTTTTAAAGCTTCACTGTTTTGAAATGGTGCTCACCTGTTAGTCAGGGAACTTGAAGCTGACCCTACACAGGGTCTTAATCACATGCTCTTTCTTGTGTAACTTCGTGCAGATGCCCATGATAACCTGACGTATGTGACTATGACCACTGTGATCTGAGATTTTTACAAAGGTTCCCCACATTACTGTGGGGAGCCAAGATTATAAAGAGCATGAGGACAGCGACATTAAGGACACTTAGAGAAGCCCATAAAAGCAACAGTCTACATATAATGCCAGTAATTCTGCGGCAACTCTTACCTTTAAAAGATGAAGGTAAACATTTCTTTGCACCTTACTCATGACTTTCCAAGGAGCTAAGGTCTTAAAACCCCTACAAATTGGAAGATAATTCATGTTATTCATCTTTGTGATGGTAATGTAAGTAAAAGGGAACATGATATTTGATTTTCAAATGGTTTTTCATAAATTGTAGGTGTTGCACAGAACATGGCATACATGTGAGAGAAAATATATATCTATTCCTCAGTAAAAGGCAAAAGATTTATATAATCTGAAGAGAAACCAGAGTATCATATATATATATATATATATATATATATATATATATATATTCCTCAGAACAAGACTAGAGTTCATGTTTCATAAACTTTATTAGTATTCATGTGCTTGCATAATAATTTCTAGATAATTGGATTATTATTCTTTAAATATTTATTTAACAAAATAAGTAGGCTTTGAGGCTTGCCACAATACCAACTCGAAAACTGAACTCAGCAATATTTTAGGTACTTAAATAAGAAAAGACATCATTGACCTATGGGCAAACATTCCAAGACAAATCAATAATACATCCTTGCTTAAAAAAAGAAAGGAAAAGCAAATATATTAGCAAGATGAGGAAGAAACTAAACAAGCAAATAATGTAATTCAGCCACTTAACTAAAAACTCATACTTCTAGGATGGAAATCCAGAAGGGTTGATTACAGCTCCTGCAACATTTCACTCTATAGCAGCTGGAGATAACGTCAAAAATATCATAATATCTACACAAATAAAACATTTGAAATAAATCTTAAAGACCGGGTTTGTTTCCTAAGCCTGAGAAAAGCAGAATTAAAGGAACAGCTAAAGTAGTAGCTTAGCATTCCACACAAAAAAAGCCAATCTGGAGCAAAAGCACAGAAATGGAAAATTTGGACAGTTAATTCAATCTGACAAGAGTAATGTAAGAAGAGGAATGATGGAAAATTGGAGTCTAGCTTGGAGCTAGATCGTGACAAGTCTTGGATGACATCCTTGGGTGAGGGACATTGCCGTTTGCCTTCCCAGCATTTACTGCTCGGGCCCATGGTGTCTCATTTTATTTGGCTGTAACTCTCTTGTATTCATGCTATAGCAGTCATTCCTGCTTAGCATAATTCAACACATCTTCCTACAATGTTCAACTCATGGATGGGTATAAAAGAAGGTAATCAGCTCCTGATTTCTGTGAGCTTCAGAGATTCCTCCTTGCTTAAGACAGAACCTTTGGAAAAAATAAAACAAAAACTAGACATTTTCCTGTCTCTGGCTCTGTATGATATTCCATGCAGACAAGACATTTAGAACAGTTTTTTACATTTTACCACAGCAATAGAAGTAAGCCAGAAAATGAAGCTAACATTTGGAGGAAAGGAAAAAAAAAAGTAACAAAGAACACCCTAACACTCTCATTAAATTGGGCCGACAGCTCAAATCACCACTACAATTTTCAGATAAATTAAACAATGTAATTTCATTCAATTTTAAGTGGACGGAAGCTTGTTCGTGGTCCTTATCAAAAATATCCTGACAGTTTTATTATTCAAAAAATAGCACAAGAGTAAATGTTTGCAACTTGGACATGAAGTGTTTAGTGTGGTACTATAAGATCAGTTTGCCTTCTCAGTGGAAGATGTGTAAGAATAGACAAGTTTTGAACCAGAGAAAGAGAGTGGGGAAAATGTCATACTCATTAGCAGGGAGATGAATCCTAACTTCAGAAGGCAGTATGGATACGGAAAGCAAGAGATGGACACATTAGCAGTGTTGGAAAGGGAAATGTTAACAGTGTTAAACTGAAGATGATCTTTAATGTTGATAGGTAGGTGAGCACTGTTAATTAACTCATGTTTTACACTTTGCTTATTTCCCCCACATACACAGTAGAACATGCTTGTGTGTATTTACAAGTGAGTGATGCATAGGAACTTTTATTAGATGTGGTGGTGGTGCAGAAATAACGACACCTCAGACTCTATTGTTTTAAACTGCAGATTGTCTGATTCCTGGATCCAAACCATTCTAGAACATCAACTGTAGGAGAGGAAAAAGGAAAGAAAAGAGAGAAGTGACAAAAGTAGGTGGATGGAAAGAGTTTAGATCAAAGGTTGGCTTCCAGAAAATTGTTGATTGCAAATAAATTGATGGAAGGAAATGAGATAAAAATACATCAATATCAATGATGTTTGTAACACAAATAAAGCCAGTGGTTTGTACTACAGGTAATACCTATTAAGCAGTTACCACATGTCAGCTAGTACGTAAATGATATAAATGTGCTACTGCATTCAATCCTCAGAAAAGTAACCCACTCGAGACCTAAAAGCAAGGACAAGTTACAGCTTATATGAGTGCAGATCTGTTTGACTACACTGTTGAATAGCCAAGGTTAAAGGAAATAAAAATATCACCCAGGTCCTCCCTTCCCAGGTTGAATCTCTTACCAAACAATAACCCAACTCCAGCCTGTAACAGTTTTCCTCCCTAATAGTAGTCTACTCCTACTCATTCTTCTTTTTATTCAACTTGAATATAATTTCTCCTGGCATAATATCCATGACTTCCTGAACCCAAAAAAGGACTCCCTCCAAAGATGCCACCCATGGCAGTATTAATTTCTAAGTTGTTCATTTTCTACAACAGAATGGTCAGTGAGACTGACCTCACTTCTTGATACACAATCAATATTCAGTAACTGTGTTGAAAGAATGAATGAGATCAGAAGAAAAGCAAATTAAAGAAAAAATGCTATATGAAACTGGAAATGGAGGGGGGCCTTGTTTTCAGATAGAAGATTTGAACAACAGCGAGACTATATTTGGCTTCTTTCCCCCAGTGGTCTGAGCCTGGCTGGCCAAGGAAGGAAGATTTCTGCTTTGGATAGCAAGGGTGTTTATTTATGTATATGATTCCCACCCCTCCTTTCAAAAAGCTAGATGTAGTGTGAAAATTCCACCTTCCCGTGATCTCCGAAGGCACTGTTGGTGACCATTGTCGGAATTTTGTTGGTAAAAGAGAGGAATGAAAACAAGGCCAGAAATGGTCAAGGAGAGACGAAGCCAGACAACCCAATCTCCTTCCGCAGGCCCTCAAGTAATTAAAATAAAAACAATTACTCATATACATAGAGCAGGTCAGCACATTTTTTTACAGAACAAGGGAAATGCACAACTCCTAAGAGGCAATGATATAAATATTTCAGCTGATAGTACATCCAGGACCAAGAAGGTAAAATAAACTAGATTTAAACAAACAATTTGACGCAGAACTGCAAAAGGCATTGTGAAATTCTGCAAAATTGCAGATCCAATTTCCTTGGAATATACTTCAGCTTAGCAAAACCTTGACAACTATTCATGTTGGAGAACCAAGGAGAAATGCAGACAATGGGAAAACAAACATTCAGTCATCAGGTTTCAGAATGCCACAGTGTCCAGAAAATGCCTATGTTTGTCTCTTTTATTCCCTGAAGCCTGGAACTGGATTCTTAATCCTTGTCCTGCTGAATATATGGGATATGACTGACAACTATGGGGAATGTTTAAATGCTTTGAAATTGCAGCGCAAAACGCCTTTGTCATGACCCTCCCTCAAAACACTCTCCCCTGTTTTAAACACACTTGTCTCATCGCTTTTGCCACTTTCCGAAGCAGTTCTGGAAGTTCTCTTTCTTGAGTGTCTTCAGTTGTGCTGTTTTGGCTGCCTCAAAGTCCTGAATTGATTCAAAATATTTACCTTTCATGGTCATTTTCTTTTGGGAAGAGCCATAAGTCACACAATACCATATTCTGGGAATAAGGTAAACAAAGACACGCCATAGTTTCTTAGGAGTACGCCTTTGCTACAGCTGGCACTAGGCAGTGGCATTCACAGTACTTTTGATCACACTGATTTTATTTGCTGAGAAATTACTATGTCTGATATGCAAAGATTGTTGCTTGTTTTACAACATAGCTCTTCATTATGAAGTTGTGTTTGTCTGTATCTACTGGGGAAAAAAAAAACCTTGGTGTATCAGTCTGGCTGATCTTCAGCCACAGCTTGTTACCTTCTATTTCTCCCGCTGCCTTGAAGACAGACTCCAAAATTCTGGGCCTTGCGTGCAAAATTCACCTTCTCTCTCCCTGCTTGTGCCTTTCATCTCATTGATCACTATTGCTCAATTTAAGTCTCACCCTGAAGCAGTGATACTGAGCTGACTGGATGGTTATGCATCTCCAGCCCTGTTGCACAGTCTGATTTTTATCTGTCACAGCAGCTCTGATACCACATCCCCTCTACACTCTTACCACCTACTCAATTTCTATCTAACCATTTAGCAGTTGCTCACAAACTACCTTCTTTGTAAACTGTTTCTCATTTACATAGGAAAACCTTTGAACTCTCTTGAATATGCCCAACCACAGGCTGTTGAGCCCTTCACTGATGACTGTGTCCTCTACCATCCCTTTGTATTTACAAATCAATTTCTTTTTCAAAGCTATGGATACAAAATCAGTAGTCAGGAAAACAGTTGTTGGCTTCAAAGGCTATTAATCAAACTTCTCCTCGTGATTGTAAATTTTTGTTTAGCTTTCATTGATTCATTTAGCAAATTTTCACTGAGTTCCTATACAGTAGTAGGTGTTAAGGATACAATGGTGAATTAAATAACCTCCCGATTCCTATGAAGTATAGTGTCTAGAGATAGCCAGTAATTATGTCCTGATCTCAATAATGAGGATATGGCTACAAATTAAGCCATAAAGGAGGAGATCTTATTATGGTATTATGAGTGGTCCATGGATATATTCTACACTGATAAGGTGGTGATTACACTGGAATATTATCATTGGTTAGATACTAATGAATTAGAGATGGGAAGAAAGATATTATTGCAGACAGAGGATCAGCAGTGTTCAAGAATCTAGTAATGAGTAGGAGCATGGTTCATCTCAATGAGCATGATGCATGGAGAAGAAAGGTGATTCTCATCTAGGGGCAGCTCTGCTCTCCAGTGTACATGGAGACGCTTGTAACCATCACGTTCATGTGTGATGGGCACTGTCCTGTGAACAGAGATCTCTCAGATGTCTGTCCTATTTTGCAGTTTGATCTATGTGACAGAAAACTGTACTACTTTAAACTTGATAAACATTGGATTTATGCTGTATACAATGAAGAAAAGACTAGGAAATGATGTGCTGTAATTGTTCTGAGATATACAACTCTAACAACATGTTATCTTTGGTACCTAAAATCTTGTAGACTTTTATTTCTATCAACTTGCATCACATAAACTATACATGGGTCATGTGTCCATTCTGTTTCCTATAGTGCTAACTACAGATTGGTTGTAAAATCAGTAATGGGATGAACAATAAGTCAAAACTAACCCATCTTCTTTTTCAATAGCCCCCCAATAAACTTGAGATGTTAATTCTCAGAGCAATTTTAAAGATAGAGAGAAATTACCGAATTTGTTTATGCTACTGTAACAATATCTGAGCTAATTTAAGAAGGAATGGTTTACTTTGGCTCATGGTTTAAGACTGTGTCATGTGGTCCTATTTCCTTTGGGCCTGTGGCAAGTCAGCATATCATGACACAGAATACATGGCAGAGCAAGTTGCTCACCTAATTATAGCTGGGAATCAAAGAGGGAGGGACTTGAGGTTCCACAATTACCACCCAGGCCACAATCCTAGAGACCTAAATTAATCCCCCAAAGAACCATCTCTGAAAGATTCTACTCCCTCCTGGTAGTACCGTGGATTGACAGCCAACCCGATAACACATGAACTTTTACGGGACACTTATCCAAATCAAAGCAACAATAAAGTAACAAGTTGTTCTTTCTAGAATGATGGCATTTTCAGTATAGAGAAAGACTTGGTGCAAGCTGGAGAGAATACCATGCTGAAGTTTTTTATTTCACCCCTTAAAATACCTGTAAATCCAGCAGATCAGGGGCACCCTCTGTATGTTTCCCCATCATAGCTAGCTTATATCCTCTCAAAAAGGATACAAGTAGCAGCATTTGAGATGGATTTAGAGAAATAAATAATTAACATAAACAGCCCATTCCAATCCTTTTTCTCTAAGGCAAATCTCTTAAAAAGCCCACCTCTTGCTCAGATGCTTTTTTAAATACAATATACTTCTCTAAACTTTAAGAGTTTTCTTTTCTTAACTTACATGAAATAACGACAGCCATTTCATATAGTTTTACAGGACAGTACAAATTTTTCCACACTTTTGTCTCCAATAATATGTATTAAAAAACTTTCACATATGAAGTGTGAAGTGTTCTTTTCTGTTTTCTTTTGTTATCTCCAATTTGTTACCTTTATAGCTAATATCATCTCAAAATTCCCTAGCCTAGCTACTGAAAGTAAAAACTGACAGGCAATTTTAAAGTTTCATCCTCAAATAGCTCTTTCCTCTAGATACTTTCAACTATGGCCCTCTCCTAATAATTACTTACCTGCCCCCAGCCATTACAACTCTCCTCTCTTGTGTTTTGTTTGTACTTTCAGCTGTTTTTCTCCATTTCCTGTTTGTCTTCCACATTCTCCACTGGACCTGATGGTGTCACTAACTCATTGCTCATATGATTCTGCAGATGATTAGTTGTAAACTGTGAAGGTTTTACCCAACTAATCTGGGTTTTAGAACACTCAGTTCTGGAACTTACCTAGGTCAGTTCAAAGCAGTTCCCAGGATACTGAAACCTGAATATAGGGACTAGAGGGGAGACACTCAAATTACTTGGCTCTTTCAGGACTGAATCAAGTGATCATCCAATCAAATCACTTCCTACTCACATAGTTGGAAACACTGTCAGTAAATATCTCCCAATGTATCAATCTATATATCCTTATGGTTTATCAGTGTTAAATCCCTCACACCATATTTATAACAGTGAAACTCAAAATGGATGAGGAACAGTGAAGCAAAGGTATTTTACATATTTCCAAGAAGATAAGAAAAATCAGTGTGCTTCAAAGTACCAGCACAGGAGAAATTGTTTGCCACTTTAGCGGAACCTGAATGTTTTCTAGATTTTGATTCATTTGTTTAAATTTTCCTGTTTTTCATTTATATTCTCATTCAAAAGGAGCAAGATGTTTATACTTAACTACTGTATGTTATGTGCATGTACCAGTTCCCCAGGATGAATGTAATCATTGTGTGCTGCAAACATATATTAATAAAAATGTTTTAAACATAAAATATAGTTTCTATCTCCAAGCTGGAGTGACTTAGTGGGTAAAATAGATGTACATAACTAGATATCAGCATAACATGCTAAGTAAAGAGGGATTTTCATTTCCTTTGATCATTACACATTGTAAACACACCTTGAATTGCAATACTATATTGCATAAATATGTGAAAGTATTGTATACCAGTCAAAAATAAATGAATATAGTATTTATATCATTATGCAATGACATTAAGGAAGAAATGGCCATTTCTTAAATTAGATTGTTAGCTGTTTTGACCTGTTTATTGAAATTTCAGGAGTTAAATAATTGAAAGAAGTGCTTCACTAGAGACGTCATTGGGAAGCTATGGTTTCAAAGTATAATGTTCACATTTGCTCTTGTAGGAAATAGGCAAATGAAAAAGCTATTTGATTTGTTTAGTGTATTAGTCATTTTTGTTATAATAAAATACCTGAAGGATGCCAACTTTGTGAAGGAAAAAAATAGCTCACAGTTGTCAAGGCTGGACTTGTAGATGACACAGGGCAGAAATTGGTGAGGATCTTTGTACTGGCAGAGTTCTGAGGTGGCATGAGACATCACGGGGCCAGAAAGAGGCAGAATACATATGTGCCCATCTCCTCAGGTCTCCCATTCTCTTTTTATAACAATATTAGTACTCAGTCACAAGGGCTGTTCTATGGTGACCTTATGTAATCTTCCTCAGCTCCCAAAGGCCCCGCCATCAATCTATAATGTTTAATTAAGCTCCCGCCTCTTAATACCTCACCATGGAGGTTACATTTAACATATAAACCCTGGGAATCACATTCACCCTGCATCCAAACCATAACATACATTTCAATAAGGAAAAGGGGCACAGATTGGTGGGAAAGGTATAAGGAGCCAATAACATAGCAAAGGGGTGCAAAGCTCTAGCTGGGGATGGTAGCTGTCTGAATCAATGAAATGGCACGAGAATAAGAGGAAAAAACAATATGACTAAAAAGCACAACATGGGATGTAATTGATATGATATGCTATCTATCCTACAGTTTGTATCAACATGTGTATAGATGGATATGTGCAGCTATTATTAGCTTTACATGTATGTTGGAGTAATGAAAAATAAATGGGTGAATTCTAAATTTCTGATTGAAATATGGGTGTTGTTTTTAGACACAAACATGGCTTTAACAGGTCATATTAAAGTGATTTTTATCCTCTGACAATATATCCCAACAAACAAGGAGTCCATTTTTTTGAGCAATAAATCTATATTTTGTCTCTTGCCCATAAATGGTATATCAGTAAGTACTCACTACACAAACAGATTATATATATATAATTTTAAAGTGGGATTACATGACCACCTGTAGCATCAGTTGTGGAAAAAAGGCAAAAGGATCATCTGTCCACCAGAGATCCAAAGGTCTGGGGCTAACTAGAAAGTCTTGTGAAAATCTGCATCAGGATGCTGAAGGGTCTGTGCTGGAGGCCAGGAGATACACGTCTAAGGCGATGGTGAACTCTGGAGCTCCTGTGAAGAATAGAAGTGAGCCTCCTTTCCTCTTTCCCTGTTTATTCCACCCAGACTATATGCCTGCTGGTTGGGGCCACTCACACCCAGGACAGATTTTACTCCGCATTAAGTTTATTTCTCAGTAACTCGTCCAGAACTATGTTAAGACAATCAGCTGGGCATTGCTTTGTCAAGCTGACACAACATTTCACTCTCACACTAAGTTTTAAGTATTTTGGTCATAAGTGACCACTCATCCCCCAACAAAAAGAAAAATTCTGTCCAGGTTACTTTCATGTATAGATTGCTTCTTTGGCACACCTTAGTCTCAGAAGTAAGCCCTAAGTCCCTACAATATTTGATCCTGCATGACATGGTCTTTGCCTGCTTTCCAGACTCTTTATCCTCTGTTCTCTCACTTGCATTTCCATTTCCCTGTACACCAGGATCCAACCACATTGAAATTTCCTTTGATTACACCTCTTTATCTTTGCTCTTTCCTTGGCTGGGAAACACACACACACACACACACACACACACACACACACACACACACACACGGACACACAATTTTCTGGCAACGCTAACTTATACTCAAAGCACATGTGAAATAGCAAGACTTTTATGTATCTCTTCTATAACCTCCACCCTTCAAGTACAGAATTTACCCCATATCTTCTCCCCCTGCACACTCTGCACCTACGCAGTAACAAATGTTTTGCCTGTTAGCAAGCATTCATTAAGCCAAACTGTTTACCAAGTGATTGAGTACACTGAGGAAGAGCACCATCACATTTGCTACCATCTTAAAACTTGATCCCTAGAAGTACCGGTGGATATTAAAGGATGACTTGTTCTTTTGTTATTAAGGAACTTACGTTGAAACATGAGAGTGCAGTCCTTGAGTCTAACCAAGTAAGTGATCACATGTACTGAGTTACATATAGCATATCATAATTATAATCAAGGATGAGGCAATGAGAGTCAAAGTCCTTTCTATGTTGCACACCAATTAGAGCCTAAAGTAATACTAGAACTTACAGATCATACATATATTAAGGCCAGGATTAAGGACATTTCACTTAAGACAGGTGCAGGATCTCTAGGAGGCCTGACAGTGGGTCAAAGTCTTTGGATGGATTGAGATCTGAAGATCTGACTGAAAAAAAAAAAAAAAAAGAACTTTTTAAAAGACCAGCCAGATTGGGAATCTAGAAGTTGCTGTGCAATTTTGCCCTTATGAACTGGAGTAAGGTTCTGAGCTTCATCAGCAGGGAAGAGAAAAGAAAAGCAATTCAAGGACTCAGACAAGGATTCATGAGTGCATTGCCAGCCTCTGTCTTAGGCTCAAGCTCAAGCAAGCTTTCACGAGGATTACAGAGGTCTGTAAGTGTGAGTGTCTCTTTGTGTGTATATGCCTTTGTTTTAAACGAATGTGTGAAAAGATACATGAATTAGAGAAGCAAAGAGTGAGATGGCTTTGAAAGACAAGAAAGGGATGTGGATGCATGAAAAAGTGATCAAATCTTTGAACGTGTAATGTTCCTTTAGGACAAATGCAAATAAAATACGAGTAAATTGGTGCCTGGAAGTGTGAGTGTATACATATAGTTGGGGAAGTTAATCCAACAGAAAATAAATAGTTGATTGGCTAAGTAAAGATTACAAGCAACTTTCAAAATCTAATTTTCCACAAAAGAAATTAAGTGTTTTTTTGTAGTTTTGTAAGGAATTAGTATTTGGAAAAGGTTAGAATTTTCGCCCTCTTTTAAGGTAATAAATTCTGAAGAATAATCCCTCCTCAAGAAGAATTTACTTCTGTGAATGTTTAAAACGCCTCTGACTGGGATTAGATGGCCTCAAATTACTCCCAAAGACTTTTTCTGCCTAGCTCTGATGAAATGAGGACTATGGCAGAGAATGAGTTGGGTGGCACTAAGAGAAACTACAGGAGTTGCCACCCATAGAGTATTAGACTCACAGATGTTAACTCAAAAACTTACCAATATCTGCCCTTTGGTTCTTTAAGCCAAGAGCCCTATTTCATCAATGTGAACAGTCATCTTGCATAAATAGATGCACAATCCTTTTTTTCCTCTCAGACTCTCCTAGAAAATAACATATAAACCAAGTACCTTGGTGTTAATTTCTGTTGAGAGACAGAACTGTCAAGGGATTGCAATATTCCCATAGAGGACAGAGCATCTCAAACGTGAGCTTCACATCACCCACTTCACTATCTCTTGGGACAGGTGATAAAAATGTTCCTGCCTTCAACCTATTGAGTTACTTATGACATAGAGTCCTGGGTTTAGTATAGGCAGATTTCACTGGATTGCAGAATTCAGACTATAAGATGTACATTATTGGATGATTAAGAAATCGTCCTCAGCAAAGAGAACTTGGAAGCTGTCCATAAAGAATCTTTTCAATATGAGGCATGTTGGCCAATATTCTACCTTCTCTGAGTGTATGCTGAATGGGCTTCTGTTGGAAATCACATTTCCTTCTGCGTTACACATCCTTGCTCTGGCCTGAGAATCTTGCTTCCCTGCTTTTGCGGTTTTTGTTGTTTGCTTGTTTGTTTTGTTTGGAGACCTTGAACACATGTTCACTCATTTAATCTCCTCTTGCTAGTGTTTTAGTGGTTATGCTAAAATGACATGCCCAGTTAACAAAATTCCTAGTTAATCAGCATCTCTATTCCCATGACAAACAACATACGCACTTCAAAACGCCTTTTGAGCTCTCACTCCTCACAAATAATGTGTTATTGTTGTCTGGTATTTAAGCTGTATCTTGGGTTGCTTTTAATTTTTAATCTCAAATTGGAACTACTACTTGTCGTTCAGACTATCAGTGTTTGGTTGAATATACCCAAATACGTATTCTTTCTTTGCATCATAGAATTTACTTCTAGGATATTTCCCCATGATTACATCCTTTAGAAATATTTTTATGAGAATCTATTCATATTTAATTCAATTTTATGTGTATCCTAATGTCTTTATTTCATTCTTTTAAAGACACTTTTGTTTGGTTATATAGACCTACCAACTTTTCCCAACACTGAAAATATTTTCCCATCTTTTTCAATTACCTGTTTTCTATTTAGCCCTACTTGTTTTCTATTTATTCTGTCATTGTAGTGCATGTGCTACCATCTATACATTTGATATTTCATTTCATCTTTAAAAAGTTTTTAATTGAGAAAGTTGGCAGCATTGGAAAAAGTTTACAATTTACAGAAGAAAACTAGGTTTTGATCCCTGTGCAGCCATTTGTCACAGAGGTTATTTTGATATGGTTTCATACTGTCTCTGACCCTATTCACTGTCTTTATTAAGTAGGGTTCTTAATATGTCTTAGAAAGTATTGTGAAAATTTAAAAAATTGAGCTAGCACAAGTGAAATTGGGGCTCTTGATACTTCCTCATATTGTATTTATTATGAATAGAGAACTTTGTGTGTTGTATTAGAATTGTTTTATAGTGCTTCTTCAGGAATAAGTATTCAGGGAAACCACAGACGTTTTAAAAATATAAAGCAATTTCAATGCTGAAGTTGCTGGAGATTCAGGAATTAAGAAGCCAGGCAAGAAAGATTCCATGTATGTTCAGAGATACTGAAGTCCTGGCTTTTTTTGACTGAAGACATCTGTCAGCTATTGGCTAACCTTTGGCATGGAAAATTACCCACGAGTCTTCTCAAAAACACAAGATGAATACATTAGGTAGTGTTATAAATATTAGAGAAAATAAACAAGCTGCTATTTTTCTGATGCCTTTTTTAGTGCTTGCATAAATCACAACATGCCTTTATTGTTTTTAAATTTAGCAAATGTAACACCCCTTGGCTTTGGATGATAATGATGCAATGGGAGTGACTAATGCTACAATTATAGCTTAAATTTCTACAGATTCTTCTCCTCCACAGTTTTTCACAACCTTGGCTTGTTATCATCTACAGATATTTTGCCTACCATGTCCTTCAAAGCGTTATGGATTGAGAAACCAGCTGCTTATAACCAGTCTTTAATGGAGACAAGAATCAAGGTGGTCAACTGGACCCAAACGGAACTAGAAACCAGGAGTTTGGACCCTTTCTATAAGTATCTTTGGAATCCCAGACTTATTGTCACATTTCAGGAATGATATTTCTCCGTGCATGTCTACCATGTATATTTAAGAGCTGGAAAAGACAAATGGACATAAATCATTCAAATCTCTGCTCTTACAAGTGGAGAAACCAAGACCCAGTAAAGGAAAGGGGTTTTCCAAACTCTAGAATACATCAGTATTGTAGCTGAGAAGAGGTACATAGATCTTCCTATCTGGCATTCTAGACAATTTTGATTCTCACAGACAGAAGCACTGTTGCTGTCATAGGCTGTTTAGAAGTTGGTACAGGAAATTAAAGTTATTATTCAGCATACATTGGCACATGCACTATGCATCAAAAACCATATGCAGACATGAGTCAGAGATATAGCATACAAAGACTACTCAAAGTGACCAATAAAATAGCTAAATTCATTGAGCATTTACTATATTGCTGAGAAGTATTCCAAGTGTTTCACAAATGTATGCACACACACAAAACCCGTGTTTCTTCCATTTAATTACTATAGTGTGATGCAGTAAAATATGTGATAATATAAATTATTATTATGTGTGTACATGTACATATGTATGCTGTAATATATGTATACATGCACAATCATTTAAAATTTGCTAACATATACACATCTATTTAATGCTACAATTACCTTCAAAATATAACGCCCATATTGAATATCCAGTGCATATTTTCAAAGTTAAATATCATTATACCATTCTAGTTGTACCATTCTACTTAAATCTATTTAAATTTTTTGATGATTACTGACACTTTTGTAGAGTTCTACATCCTGATAAGAAAGATACACAGGAGGGGCTGGAGATATAGCTCAGTGAAATAAGCGCCTGCCTGGGAAGCGCAAGGTCCTGAGTTTGATCCCCGGTACCACACAAAAAAAATTAAAAAAATATATAAGAGCTTTAAAAAAAAAAAAAAAAGATACACAGGGACCCCAGATACCCCTTCCTTAGTTTTCCTCACTGATAGAATCTTACCATAGAACTAGGAAAATTGCATTACTATAATCCACCTACACTGCTAAAAACTCTAGTTTTCATCCATGTACTTCTTTTCTTTAATGTTTTATTTTATTTTAAGAGTAAAGGAAGAAAATATATTAACAACAGACATCCATTTACAAAATAGTGTAAGAACAATACAAACAATACAGAGTTATAGACAAAGTGATACGAAATTAACAATGGTTGTTGTATTGTGTACCGATATCTTCAAAGTGATTTCTCAGGAAAAAAGTAGAGACATGCAATAATGATCAAACCAGTAATCATTAACTGTTCCTTTCAGTAAAGCAATAGAAGACAGTAGTACTACTGCTAGTTATCCTGTATATACATACATACATGATTTCCTCTTCTTTCCCTTCACCTTTCCCACACCCCAGTTGCCCCTTGCTTTTGAGAATTTTCCTTTTATTTCACAAGGTCTATCATACCTCCTAGTTTTTATTCATTCTTTCAGGTTCGTATACTAGTGAGACAATATGTTGCTTACACACAGAGGTCTTGGTTATTTCATTTATGAGTATGGTTTCTAGCTGTGACCATTTACCTATGAAAGCCTTGAGCTTATCTTTCTTCATAGCTGAGTAATGCTCCACTATATAAAAGTACAATTTTTTATCCAATCCTCAGTAGATGGACATTTGGGTTTCTTCCACAATTTAGCAATTATAAATTGCACATCTATGAAAATAGGTGCACATATATTACTGTGGTATGTTTTCAGATCTTCTGGGAATATACCCAGAATGGTAATAGCTGGGTTGAATGGGACCTCCAGATCTAGTTGGCTGAGGAATCTCCAAACCAATCTCCACAGTGGTTTCAGCAGTCTTTATTCCCACCAGCGGTGGGGAAGAGTTCCTACTTCTCCACAGCTTCGCCAGCATTTGTTATCGGATGATTTCTTGATGTTGGCCATTTTTACTGGGGTGAGGTGAAATCTCATTGTTGTTTTAATTTGTACTTCTCAAATGACTAATGATGTTGAACATTTTTTCATGTATTTATTTGCCATTTGTATTTCTTTTGCTGAGAAGTATGTAATCATCTCAGCTGCCCATTTTTGGATTGGGTCTTTGAATTTGGAGGGGTTGATGTTTTTTAATTCTTTGCATGTTTTAGATAGAAGTAGGTAAAAGCCTGGAAGACATAGGGGTAGGCAAAGAGTCCATGAACAAAAACCAAACTGCCTGTGAAATACTTCAAACAATCAACAACTGGGATCTCATTCTACTGAAAATTTTCTGCACATCTAAAAAAAATCACCAGCAGAGTAAAGAGAAAACCCACAAACTGGGAAAAAATTTTAGCTGACTGTCCCTTGGACAGAGGTCTTCTACCTAAAACCATGTATTTCTTTGAGAAGGGGTGTGAGTGTGTTTTTACTGAATCATTTTTTGTCCTTGCCCAAGTTTCTGTAACAGTTTCTTGAAAGAGGGAAACAGCATTACACAACAATACCATGAAGTAAGCGTCCCTGTGAACACGTGATGAACAAACTGAAGGGCCGAGGAACGAGCAACCATCCCTGACTGGGGAGAAATGCTTTGCTGGTGGTTCCCATCTCCCTCACACTAGTTGTCACGTAAGAACCAAAGTCAGCCAGCACCACAGCTCTTCTCCCTGTCTCCATCCAACCGCTCCATTTTTCTTACACTGCATCTTTTCTTCAAAGAAACAAAGTTAGGGCTGGAGGTACAGCTCAGTGGGCTAAGTGCTTGCCGCTAAGCACTACAGCCCTGAGTTCGATCCCCGGTCCCGGAAAAGAAAAAAAAAAAAAAAAAAAAAAAACAAAGTTAGGAACAATCTGAAAAGTTAAACTCCAAGGACTTTTCTTTTATTACTTTTCTCTCTTAGACAACTTTATTAAAATGTTAACCTGCATGAACTATTGTTTTCCCTCCCTAGTAAGGCTCTGGGAACATCTATTCTTTAAGTTCTATTTCTCTCCATAAGTTGGTAACTGTGAGGATCCATGAACACCTCCCTTAGACAAATACTAGTAGATTGTGAAATCAATCAATGCATAGTGTCCTCAGTATCCACCTCATTAGGGTGAGACCACATGAGAGAGAAAATGGTTACTGTATTATCCTACTTAAAGTTACAGTTTATCACTATTTTATATTCAACAAGTCAAAATGTATAGATTTATGGTATACTTGCAGGATGTTTTGAAATACGTACATTCACACACACATACATTTTGAAAGGGTTAAATAAAGCTGTGTAACTTTGCAGTACTTTACCTAATTATCATTTATTTGTGGTAAGAATATGTAAAAATGCTATTTCATCCGTTTTTCAGGCATAGCCATGTTATTAGTTATATACTTTAACAATTTCAAACTTACAGAAAAGTTGCAAGAACAATTTGGAGAACTTTCCCATAGCTTTGTGTGATTTTGTAGGGCTGCTATAACAAAATGTTACAAGCCGAGTAATTTAAGTAACAGAAATTAATTCTTTCATAGTTCTGCAGAGCCTGGATTCTCATTTAAAGTCTGAAATCAAGAAATAGGCAGAGTTGATTCTGGCTTGTAAATAGCCATCTTCTCCTGTCACACACTTTTCTGGTATTCTTATCTGTGTTGAAATTTCCTCTCCTTATGAGGACACCCACCAGTCATGATGGATTAGGGCCCACTCTAATGATCTCACTTTAATGGGAAGAGATTCTGTCTCCAAATAAGGTCACACTCAAGGTTACTAGATGTTAGGATTTTAACTTACGAAGCTTGGGGTGGATGCATAATTCAAACTGGAACATACAGTTTCTCCATCTATGCTCTCTGTGCTTCCTGCCCGTTGTAATCCATTTTTTTTTAACTATTTGTGAGCAGCAGCAGTTGTGATGTATCTATGACTTTCCTTTTCCAGTGTGTGTTTCCCACATCCAAAGGCATTCTCCTTGATTATTTATGCCTAGGGCTACAAAACAGAAAATCCACCTTGATAAAGCATCAGCATCTGATTTGCATGTTTCGTTCAAACTGCATCAACCTTGCATATGCTGTCTTGTTTGATGTTCTTAAGAAGGACTTTATGCAAGAATGTATATTGCTTTCAGTTTATAGGTCTCATTAATCTCCAATTGGAAATATTATCTTAGCTTTTCTGTATTCTTGACAGTTTTTTAGAGCACTACCTGTTCATTTTTGTAGAAATGCCTTCAACCAAACTTTATGTGATGTTTCCACTCCACTTGACACACAACATGCTATCTTGAGAGTGATACTGCAGAGATTACACTGTGCTCTTCTCAGGGTGACATTTCAGGAGACTCGTGATGTTGAACACTCCCCAAAGTGGTCTTGTCAATATCGATGACCTGGTCATATGGTTAATGCCAGATCTCTCCAAAGTTCACTAATAATTTCTCCTTTGTAATACATAAGAATATGGGGGAAGGGATTAGATACTCAAAGTTTCCCCTGAGGTCTTGTTTTCATCAAAATTCCACCCAATTCATGACTTCTGTCTAAATCAACCACAGCTATGATGATTGCAAATTGGTGCTTCTTCTATTTCTGTCATTCCTTCTGCTTTTATTAGTATAAGATAGAAGTTTCCCTTCATTTCATTCATTGGTATGTTTGTTTATTTGTTTGTTTAAATCACTGTGGACTCGGTGGATTCCAGTTCATTTAATATGTTGTAATATATTATTATCACTAGTTTCATGTTCAAATTGTCCCCCTTTGTTTATTGGAAGCAACTTCAAACTGGCTTGCATGTCTTTTTTATATTTTTCATCATTCCTTGAGTATTTATTTAATTTCTGGCAAAGCAAATATTTTATGATTGTCCCAAACTTTAATTTTTTTCAAGCTTGGAATCAGCCTTGTCTCTAAATACTTGTCATTCCTCTTATTAGAGGAAGACATTTAGAAGCCAAGACTGGGTGCTCAGCATGCTCTGTCACTGCTACAGGGACTTCCAGTTTTCCAAGGCAGGGGAAATATGTGTCCCTCTGTGCTCACATATATATATGGATGTGTATACTTTAATAGCTCATTATAAACACATCAGTTGATGACGATTCCTCTGAATGTTTGTAAATCTCCACCAGTGTTTATCATTCATACCATGGATTATGTCCTTTCCTCTTGACTATGGATAAACTGTGATGTAGGTGTAATGCACAGCAATGGTAGAAATGCTGCTATAAGGTTATATAACCCAGGTTAAGAGAAATCACGCAGCCTCCCCCTTGTTCAGTACCTTTCACAGGAGTCCTAAGCTATTAGTCCAAGATCAGCTGCCTTAGGAGTTCCAGAAGTTGTAGCTGTTTACTGCCAAGTCCTCTCAGTTACCACGTCTTCCCAGCTGAGGATCTGACCTCATAGAGCAGGGTTAGTCTGTGCCATTTGTTCTTGCTGGATCCTTTATCTACAGAAAGTGTAAACAGAAGAAGCGATTATTTTGTGTAAGCACACTTTGGGATGATTTATCATATAGCATTAAAAAACTACAGCAATCTTCTACTCCAAAAATAGCTCAGTGTTCTTTCTAGATCCTGTCTTCTTGTGTTTGTAGATCATCCTCGCAACAGTAAGAAAAATGGTTTTCATTTTCCAAATATTTCCTCATTTGATCAATCATCTGTCTATCTGCTTACTCTAGTAACCTCCCAGCCACACCAGCTTTGTCCTCTGCCCTCTTCCTACCTTCTTGTCCACTGAGCTCACCTCTGGCTCTGTCTACTTTTCACACATGCTGGCAACTCTGTTCTAGTTGCGGGTAATAATAGTTCTGTGCTCCCACTCTAAACTTCTCCAACTCTCTTGGCTAAGGATATGTTAATGCCTCTGTGTATGACAGGGAAGAGAAGAGAGAATGGAAAGGCTGTTGTTATTTTATTTTAATAGTAGTAAAATGCCTTGAAGTGCAGCCCTGAACAACAGTTGGAAAATCGAGGATATATTGATATTTTTATGACATCATTATAGTGTCCATTCTGATCTAAAAAAGAGGACTTTTAACAGCAAAACTTACTGTGAATGAGTTTTACTATGCATTTCCTAAGCAGGATCTCCCCTGTTTGCCCTTAGTTTCTTACCTATCTTGAGGTCTGCTTTTATTTTACTCAAATTCTGTCCCACTAGAGCTGCCTTTCACTATCTCTGGGAGTTTTCAGTTTGCTCAGATGGTTTTAAACTGACAGCAGGAAAGACGACAGATGAGCATAGTTCACCCTTCAGGACGATCTTCAGAGGTACCTGGAGAAGATGAGGGGGAGTGGAGATTGCACAACAGTGGCTGTGAGTGAGAGCCAGAGGAATTCTTTTTATTACGCACAAAATGATCCTGTTTGTGCAACCTTAAGAGCAGCTCCTGTAATGCATACACATTTTGAAAGGGGAAGTTTTGTTTACCAAATATGTAGTCCTGATTTTTACTGTAATAGAACTGAATTGCGAACCTGGTTTCTATTTAAGAGTTCTGCAGTATTGGTCCAATCATTTCCTTACCCCCAACCTCAGATTTCTGTTTGACAAAATAAGGATAGTATTTTCTACTTTACAGAATTGGTCACATGAAAAAAATGTAGAAATGTTTTAAAACTTCCAGAGAGTTTCTTTCCAGAAAAGGGTTTTCATTCAGATCGTTGCTTTCATTTGATTCCTGTGAGTGCAAACCCTTAGTTTGTCTTTATGTGTATTTTCTATTAGGTGACAAGCCTATTCTTGCCTCTTCTGAGGCTAACATATCAGTGTTCCTCTGTGTGTAAACCCTTTTTAATGGAGACCCTTAGGTTTCTATATATATATATGGGCAAGAGAGTGGGCTACCTTGGATTTTCAAGTATGAATTTCAATTAGGACATCTAGTGACACACACACACACACACATACACACACACACACACACACACACACACACACACATATATATATATATATATATATATATATATATATTCATCTATGGACAGTTGAACCCTACATATCTATGCCTGCTATGGAAAGCTAAAAGCAGCAAGCAGAAGCACCTTCAAGTCCATATGAACCTCAAGAGCAGGGCCATAGGAAGGGGGCAGCCTGAGCCCTTTGTAGCACCCATTTCAGTACAACTGGCCCAGGGTACCAAACTTTAAGTTTTAGGATGTAATGCTTGCCCTACTAGATTTCACTCTTGCTTTGGTCAGATTTCTATTTCCCCATTCTTCCCTATTGAAATGTGAGTGTTTACATCTAGCATATTATGTTGAAAGTGTTTCACTTTCTTTTTTAATTTTACAGGGTCTCATAGCTAAGAGTTTGCCTTGAGTCTCAGAGAAGACTGTGGACTTGGACTTTTTAACAGTGTTGGAATTCTTAAGAATTCGACAACACTTAGAGATTGACAAAATGCATTTTGCACAGTGAGATAGATACTAGCCTTTTGGCAGCCAGATGAAGAACATCATGATTCAGATCTAGAATGTCCTCCAAAAGTCTTATGTTCAGAGGTGCAGATTTTGTAGAGTGAGAAAACAAAGGGGCACCATATCCATCAGTGGATCCATCTGTTGGTAAGTTCATGAGCTATTGTTTGGTCTAATCGTTTCCTTACCCATGATTTAGTACAATCATTTCCTCGGTGGGGCTTGCTTGGACTAACAGTTCCTAGGGCCATGACCTGGAAGAGTATATTTTTATCCCATTTCTCCTCTCACACCTTGCTTCCTGGCTATCATCGGTGGAACAACATTTCTCCACCCTGCCCTCCCACCATGTCATTTCTGCTTTAGGGTCATCAGCCAGGGGCTGAGGCCTATGAAACTGTGCACCACATTAATTCTCTTCACTCTGAGCTTGTGGGTGTCAGATATTGTGTTTCAGCGATGACCAAGTTGACTGATACACTAGGTGTCCTCCATTAAATGATATAGAAAATGGTCCTACAGAGTCAACGTGGTATGTTAACAAAGAACTCTGCTTCCTGAGACAGATGGGTGTGGGTTCTGACATCACTGCCTCTATATATTCATCTGGGTGATCTTGGGTAAATAATTCACAATTTGTCAACACTTACTGAAAAAATAAAGTTAAAATTATGATTCATATGTTAATTTATAGATTAGCTGGGGATCTTCCACTACCTACAAAGCCCCTCAACCCCAGATGACAGAAAACGTGTCAAATTTCTTCCAACTCCCCAGAGTGACCCACTCTATCTCATATTTACATGATTCCTTCGTGGATAGTTTTCCTTGTGATCTGATATTCTGTTCACCACCTCTTCTCATTGCACTACTTCAGGAATCATACAGTAACAGCAGTATAACTCACCCCCTTCCTGAATAAGTTTGTTAGACTTAACTGAAATTTGGTGGGGGTGAATTCTCCAGGGCACACAGATCTCTGTCAGCGTGAGGATCCCTACTTCTCAGTTTCTGTCTCTTTCCCTTTTCTCTCACTCACAGTCCCCATCTTCCAAAGTTCTAGGTGTCCAAAGATCAGAGCATTGGAGCTTCCTCAGATTTTCAAGCTAAACATTCATATCTAAAGGCATTGAAGTTTTCTGAAAAAAATTTAAGGATCTCTCATCTGAAAGACTTCACTCCCCTTTGAACACAATTGTGATCAAGTAGGGGACAAGCAGACAATCTTTGTTGTCTGTCTTTGTTTCTGTCTCTGTGACACATGTTCAGCACTTAGCAGTGTTCTGGCATCTGAGACTTTTAGATCATGTGCAACACAGCTACACAACACAACTACCCAGATGTAGTCCAGCCTCTGTCTTCCCATGGAGCTGCTACCCCCTCAAAGACAGCTTCATTCCTTGTAGGCCAAACCAGCTGGAATCTACAACTTTCTCCATGTCCAATTTAGCATGTAAATATAAGCATAGTTTGAGAATGACATCTGAGTGCTACTTGTTCAAATATAACTGTGGAACAATACTATACTTGATCTTAGCCAAAAGGCCAAGAAGTGATAACTGTGGAACAAAGATTGCTATAGTTAATTGAACGTGGGCAAGCACTTCCCATGTTCTCTATCTTTAATCCTAACAAGCATCTCTACATTTTGTCCAGAGAAGGAAACTAAATGATGTCTAGCAAGATTAAGTGGCTGTGTCAGGATTGGAATACAGGGCATGTCTCTATAAAATTTCAGTTCATTCTACTATACCTCATTTTATTAAAAATTATTCAGAAAATTTGAACCTATAACAAATCTGCAAAGACATTACTTGATCTGAAAGAGGTTTTGCTGATTTACATATGGATCTGATAGGAAATAATTAAGACTCAATAGTGATTGTCTCTTGAGGGCTACATTTAACTGAGCTACATCTCTAACTTCATACAGCATGTACTTGTAGGTGATTTTATTTATTTATTTATTTATTTATTTATTTTAAAAGTATAAAAACAAAAAGATATTAACAAACAGACACAAAGTAGCATAGGAATAGTACAATCGAATCTGAGTTACAGATAAGGTGACAGGGAATCAACAATGGTCATTGCATTACATATGGATAACTTCTAAGTGTATATTCAGGAAAACAGATATAGACATGCAAAATTGATCAGACAATTAATCATCAACTATTCCTTACAATGAAGTGACCTAAGTCAGTAGTACAACTTCTTTTTAAAGTGTGAAAGCAAAAAGAACTACATCATCAACAACAGAAAAAGAAAGAAAAAAAAACGAAAAGCATTAACAAAGAGACACAAAGTAGCTCAATAACCATATAATCAGAATTGAATTATAGACAGAGCAACAGAAAACCAACAATAGTTGATGCATTGCATATTGGTATCTTCAAAATGTATGCTCTGGGGAACACATATATACATACAAGATTGATCAAACAACCCGTCATCAAATATTCCATACCATTAAGTGACATAAGACAATAGTAGAACCATGTTAGCCATCCTGCACATATGTATACACATACATACATTCATACATACATTTTTGCCTCTTTCTTTTCTCCTTTCCCATGTCCCATCTGTTCTTTACTTTTGAACAGATTTCCTTCATGTCTCTTAGTTTATGTTCCCACCCTCAAGTTCTTACACCAGTGACACAATACATTGCCTGCACATGTACCTCTGATTTATTTCACTTATGAGTATGGTGTCCAATTGTGACCACTTGCCTACAAAGGCCCCAAATCTGTCCCCCTTTATAGCTGAATAATGTTCCATTATATTAAAATGCCACAGTTTTTTAATCCAGTCTTCTGTGGATGGACATTTGGGTTGCTTCCACATTTTAGCTATTACAAATTGTGCTGCTATGAACATGGGTGCACATATATCAGAGTGATATGATGTTTTCAGATCTTCTGGGAAAATACCCAGAGGGGATTAGCTGGTTTGAATGGAACCTCTAGACCCAGTTTGCTGAGGATTCTCGAAACTGCTCTCCACAGTGGTTGCACCAGTCTGCAATCCCACCAGCAGTGTAATAGAGTCCCTATTTCTCCACAGCCTCGCCAGAATTTGTTATTGGATGATTTTTTCATACTGGACATTCTTACTGGGGTGAGATGAAATCTCAGTGTTGTTTTTATTTGCATTTCTTGAATGACTAAGGATGTGGAACATTTTCTCATATATTTATTTACCATTTGTATTTCTTTATCTGAGAAGTGTGTGTTCATCTCAGATGCCCATTTCTGGATTGGGTCTTTGAATTTGGTCAGGTACATGTTTTTCAATTCTTTGTATGTTCTAGATAGAAGACCTTTGTCTGAGGGACAGCCAGCTAGGTTTTTTTCCCCCAATTTGTGGGTTTTCTTTTTACTGTGCTGGTGATTTTTTTAGATGTACAAAAACTTTTCAGTAGGATGAGGTCCCAGTTATTCATTCTTTGGAGTGTTTCCCTTGCAGTTTCATTTTTGTTCATGAACTCTCTGCCTACTCCTATGTCTTCAAGATTTTTACCTACTTTCTCTTCCAATAGATTTAGAGTTTCTGTTTTAATGTTAAGATCTGTGATCCATTTTGACCTGAGCTTGCTGCATGGTGATAGACTTGGGTCTATTTTCAGTTTTTGGAAAGAGGTAAGACAGTTTTTCTAGCACCATTTATTAAACAGCTCATCCTTTTTCCAGTGAGTTTGGTTGGCCCCTTTCTCAAATACTAGGTGGCTGAGTGTGTTTTTCGTTGTGGTTGCATCTTCCAGTCTGTTCCATTGATCCACAGGTATGTTTTTTAGCCAGTACCAGGTTGATTTTATTACAGTTGCTTTGTAGTATAATTTCAGGTCAGGGATTGTGATTCTTCCTGACTTGTCCTTCTTGCCCAGGATTGCTTTTGCTATTCTGGGTCTCTTCTGGCTCCAGATGAATTTGAGGCATATTTTCTCTAGATCTGTGAGGTATGCTAATGGTAGTTTAGTGGGAATTGCATTGAATATGTACAACAGTTTTGGTAGTATGGCCATTTTGACAATGTTGGTTCTTCCTAACCATGAGTGGGATATGTTTTTCCATTTATTGAAATCCTCTTTGATCTCTTTTTTAAAAGTACTGTAGTTTTCACTGAATAAAACTTTCACATTCTTTGTTAGATTGATTCCTAAGTATTGCAATTTCTCAGATGCTGTTGTAAAAGGTATGGTTTCCTCAATTTCTGTCTCAGTCTGTTTGTTGTTCGTGTATAGGAATGCTATTGATTTTGAGGTTTTGACATTGTATGCAGCTATGCTGCTGAATTTGTCAATTAATTCCAGGAGTTTTCTTGTGGAGTTTTTGGGGTCCTCCATGTATAGTATCATGTCATCTGCAAATAGTGATAGTTTAAATTCTTCCTTTCCTATCCTTATTCCTTTCATTTCTCTCTCTTGTCTAATTGCTCTGGCTAATGCTTCCAGAATTATGTTGAGGAGGAGTGGTGACAATTGACAACCTTGTCTTGTTCCTGAGTTTAAAGTGAAAGTTTTTGTCCATTTAGTTTGATGTTGGCTGTTGGTTTGTCATAGATGACATTGATCAGATTGAGGTAGAGGCCATCTATTCCTATTTTTTCTAAGGATTTGACATAAACGCATGTTGGACTTTATCAAAAGCCTTTTCTACATCTATTGAGATGATCATGTAGTTTTAGTCTTTGGTTCTATTGAGATGATGTATTACAATAATCGATTTGCGATTATTGAACCTTCCCTGCATTCCTGGAATAAATCCTACCTGGTCATGGTGTATAATTTTCCTTGTGATTCACTGTACTCTATTTGCAAGTATTTTGTTGAGTATCTTTGCATCTATGTTCATTACTGAGATTGGTCTGTAGCTCTCTTTCTTGGTTGGGTCTCTCTCTGGTTTTGGTATCAGTATAATACTTGCCTCCAGAAATGCGTTGGGGAGAGTTGCGTCCTTTTCGATTTCATTGAAGAGTTTGAGGAGTGTTGGCATTAGATCTTCTCTGAATGTTTTGTAGAATTCTGCTGTGAATCCATCAGGGCCTGGGCTTTTCTTAATTTGTAAGTTTTTTATGACATCTTCAATCTCGTTAATTGATATTGGGTTGTTCAGGATTTTTGAGTCTTCCTTACTCAATTTTGGTAATTTGTACCTTTCCAGGAATCTGTCCATTTCTTCTGAATTTTCTATCCTATGGGAGTAAAGATTTTCAAAGTAGGTATTAATGATCTCTTGGATTTCTGTGGAATCAGTGGTGATTTCATCCTCTTCATTCCTTATTGCATGAATCTGAGATCTTTCCCTTCTTTTTTTGATAAGGTTGGCTAGGGGTTTATCAATTTTATTTATTCTGTCACACAACCAACTCTTTGATTCACTTATTTTTTGTAGAGTTTTCTTCATCTCAATTGCATTAATTTCTGCCCTGAGTTTTATAATCTCCTCCCTCCTTTGGGCTCTTGGTTTGGCTTGTTGCTCTTTTTCTGAGAGTTTGACGTGCAACATTAGGCTATTTATTTGCTATCTTTCTGTTTTCTTTATGTATGAGCTCATCGCTATAAATTTCCCTCTGAGGTCTGCTTTCATTGCATCCCACAGATTCCGATAGGTTGTACTTGCATTTTCATTTATTTGTAGGTAATTTTTAATTTCTTCTTGAACTTCTCGTGTGACCCACTGGTTGTTCAGGAGGTTGTTGTCTAATTTCCAAGTGTTTATATCGTTTTTGGTGTTCCCTTTGTCATTACTTTCCAGTTTCATTGCACTATGGTCAGATAATATGCATGGGATAATTTCAGTTCTTTTGCATTTAGGTAGATATGCTCTATGGGCTAGAATGTGGTCAATTTTAGAGAAAGACCCATGTGCAGCTGAGAAAAATGTGTGTTCTGATGTTGTGGGGTGGAACACTCTGTATACATCTACTAAGTCCATTTGTTCACACATTTGGTTCAGGTCTGTTATTTCTTTGCTGAGTTTCAGTCCAGTTGACCTGTCTCTTTGCATCAGAGGGGTGTTTAGGTCCCCCATTAAAATGGTGTTATTAGTTATTTGATTTTTCACGTCTGTTAAAACTTGACTTGTAAAGTTTGGTGCTCCATTGTTTGGTGCATAAATGTTTAAGATTGCTATTGCTTCCTCTTGCAGCTTTCCCCTAACTAGTATGTAATGGTCTTCTTTATCTCTTTTGATTGTTTTTGGTTTGAAGTTTACATTGTCTGCAAACATAATAGCTACCCCTGCTTTTTTCTGGGGACCTGTTGCATGGAGAATTGTTTTCCATCCTTTAACTTTTAGTCTGTGGATTTCCTTTTGAGTAAAATGTGTTTCCTGTATACAGCATATCATTGGATTGTGTTCCTTAATCCATTCTTCCAATCTTTTCCTTTTGACTTGTGAATTGAGGCCATTTACATTAATGGTTATCATGGTTATATGTTGGCTTATTCTAATCATGTTATTTACTTGTTGTTTTCCTACTTTTGCTATCTGTTTACTTACTTGTTCTGTTTGAGGGTTTCTTTGTATTGTTGTTCTTGAGATTGTGGTCATTTTTTTCTCTGTCTAAAATATTTTTAGTGCTTCTTGCAATGCTGGTTTGGCACTCATGAAGTCCTTTAGTTGTTCTTTGTCGTGGAAATGTTTTATTTCTCCATTGAATTTGAAGTAGAGTTTTGCAGGATACATCAGTCTGGGTTGGAAACTGTTTTGTCTCAGAATCTGTAATACCTCACTCCAAGGTCTTCTTAATTTCATGGTTTCCGTTGAGAAGTCTGCTGTGATTCTTATGGGTTTTCTTTATAGGTGGTCTGTTTCTTTCCACTAGCAGCTTTTAACATTGTGTTCTTTTGCTTAATGTCTGTGATCTTGACTATTATATGTCTGTGTGTGGTTTTCTTTGGGTTATGGCTCGTTGGGGTTCTATATGCTTCGATTAACTGTACTTCAGTATCTTTTACCTTGTTTGGGAAATTTTCTGCTATTATTGCAGCAAATATTCTTTTTGTATCATTTGTGTTGTCTCCTGCTGTTTCACTGACTCCTATTACTCGAATATTATCTCGTTTTGCCTCATCTTGCAGCTGTTGGATTGATTTTTCTTGGGTCTTTGATGATTTTATGAGATCCTCCCTTTCACGCTCATAAGCTGCCATGCTGTCTTCAAGGTCTGACATTCTATCTTTGGCTTCATTTAAGCGGTTTTGCAAGCTTTCAGTGGAAATTTTCAATTCCTGGCAATCTCTTTGGACCTGTTTCATTCGTGGTAGTTCATTCCTAAATTGCTCTTGTAACGTTTCCATTTGTTCCCTACTTTCTTCTATTCTTTTATCTGTTTCTTCTCTATGTGTACAGAACATTTCCTCCACTATAGTTTTCAGTTCATTTTTTGTCTGAGAGATTATTGCAGGTATGTGGCTTATTTCTGCTTTAAGCTCTTCTATGGCTTGATGGAGTTGTTTCTTTATTTCAGATGCAATTGTTTCATAACTTGCAGGTGTGTGGCTTCCTACTTCCCCTGTATCCTCTCATCCATGACTTGTTCTGGGTGGGGCTGAGTTGTGAGACTGCGTTTTGTTCTTCTGTCTTCCCATTTTTGGGTATCAGATTCAAAATATTGAGCAATAAATTACCCAGGCAGTTCACCAGGCAAAGGTCTGTTGCAAAGGCTGCTCCAGTGACTCCTTCTCTTCAGGAGAATGTCCCTTAAGCTTTCTGCTGAGAGTTCTGCTCAATAGGCTGCTCATATGCTGTTTTGTGGGCCAAGCTACTCCCTACCCAGAGACCTGGCTGGAGCGCATAAACCACCGGCCACCCTGGGGACCCTGCAGGCAGGGGGCCACTCAGGTGTTCCTCCCTTGGGTGGAGCTCCTCCCCCACTCAAAAATCTGATCGGGGCGCCCACCCAGATCTCCCATCCCGGGGTCCGTGCACTCAGTTTGGCTGCTCGTATGTCCCTCGCTGGGCAGAGCTTCTCCCCGACTCAGAAATCCGGCTGGGGCGCCCAAACAACTCACCCGTCCCTGGGATCGTGCAGGCAGGAGTGCTGCTCAGGTGTATCTCCCTGGGTCGAGCTTCTCCCCGACTCAGAGATCCTGCTGTGGCACGCAATTGGCTCACCCGTTCTGGAATCCATGCAGGCAGGAGAGCTCCAAAGTGCCAATATCTCATGCCCCGCCCGTGATCTCCCACTCCCTGGCACTTCTCCACCTCCTCAGCACTCTCGAAGGAGCTGCCAACCACAGCCGCCACAGTGCCTGTGCTCAGGCCGAGGAGGGCGCGGGCTGTGGGGACAGGGACCTGAGCGGGACCCCGGTCTGCAACCCAGATTAGCACAGTCTGCCCAAGGAACTCGGGCTCCAAGTCCGCCCCGCTCTGCAGCTGCCAAAAAGCCAATCTCTGGATTTAGTCGCCAGCGAGTTGCACAGCGTTGGGAGATGGGAGGGACCCTGTAGGCGATTTTAAAAAGAGGAAAATAATGAATTAGTTTTTCCCAATATCTCAGTGATGAACATGTAATAGAAGTGATTAATTTTGAAAATTCATCAGAAGGGATCCGGGGAAGATGGCGACCGGGTGAGCAGCAAGGGAGCGAACCTCCTTAATAAACACCACCAGCTCGAGACAGACTTGGTGAGCGTGAATGCCGGAACCTCGGCTGGGAAGTTTAAACTGGGCGTATTTCTCTGAGATGCCGGGGGAGATGTGGTAGGGCGGACCAGGCTGCCGGGGCGAGACGTGGGAAAG
>PVLD010010342.1:0-71281 GCA_004027595.1 Dinomys branickii
TGCAAAGTGATAAATGTTTAGGGTTGTAAGTGCCTGTACTGTGAGGTATAGCAGTCCCCTTTCTTCATTGGAGACATATTCTAAAACCCCTAGCAGATGCCTGAAACCATGGATAGTACCAGAGCTTAAACCTTTTCACTTAAAGGAAGCACTTTCATAGCTTCTCTTTGGAATAGTTCCAACAGCATCGTCACTACTCTTGAGCTTTGAGGCCGTGATTAAGCAAAGTAAAAGCCCCTTGAGCCCAAGCCCAGAGATCCCGCGACAGCAAGTTTGACACCATGGTGACAACCAAGTACGTATTGGGCAAGTAGCATATATGAGATGGAAATGCTGGACAAAGCAATGATTTATGTCCCAGGCAGCCTAGAGGGGACTGCACAACATTTCTTCCACTCCTCAGAACATGCTAAAATTTTAAAGTCATGAATTGCTCATTTCTAGAATTTTCCATAAATATTTTTGGAGTCTTATTGACCAAAGAAAGTAGCACCACAGATAAGGGGGAGGGGGAACTAGTGTATTTTGTTATTCAGCCACAGCTGACTGATACAGAACCTGAATCCAGTCCTCCTGGAAAGACCCCAGCACAAAGACAGGCACCCTGGAGACACTTTAGCTGATCATGGACCATCACGGTCCTTACTTGGAAGATAACTTGTCCCCAGACCAAGTGGGTGGCTGGTGAGGAAAAGGAATAGGAGTTTGCTTGACATGACTCAGGCTCCCCAAGTTATTGCTCACAATGGTGTTTGTTTTCCTTCTACTTATGGCCCTGACGAGGACATTCTCTGACCATATTTATTCATCAAAACACAAATGGCTCAGGACTCTCTCATCCCAAGAACTAATCATCTAAAAATCACAACATGGAGGTCCAAAGAAACAGAAAAAGCTGAGTAAAAGGAAGAAAAATAAACACTTTAGTTCCTCCTCACCCTCTCCCTTTTTATTAAAATACTTGTCCATCATGATTATGAATCTTGAACTCTAATGAGCCACTGGCATTACTGTTGTTTATTACTTTGATGTGAGATCTTTTTTATTATTTGTTTGGTCTGAAGCCTAGGCGTGGATTTATTGCCTTCTCCATGACTGGTTTTAAAATATTTGATTTAAACTGTCAGAATGCAAATAACTACAGACATCCTCATACGTGGAGACTCTAAGGAGGGTTTTATTGTTGGGGAAAAAAACAGTGAATAAGAAATGATGCTGGTATAGAAAAATGGTCTCTGTATTTACAAGAAGAAAAAGAAATGTTTCAAGGAGGCAGAAAGGAGGAGAAAGAGGGAAGAAGTAATAGCTACAAGTCTAAAAAGTAAAATCCAAAGAACCACCCTCCACTAAGACCCTCTTAAACTGCAAGTATCCAGGAGGCTTCAGTCACACTTTTCTGGGATATCTTCAGAATGTCTTCCCCAGCTGTCATTTGTCACGCACAAATAGTTTTGGCAGAGAGGGAAGTCCCCATGACTCCATTGTAGGTTTCGCTGGTGATTATGTGACACGAACTGATCATTCACAACACCAGGATTCCCATGGTGCTCAGCGCACATCTGCCAGACAAACAAACATCCAGGTGACTGCTAAGGTTTCATCTGAAATGTCCCCCCAAGGACCCCTGCATGAAAGGCACGGTCCTCAGCTTAATGCTATTGAGAGAGAGTGGAACATTTAAGAGGTGGGGCTTAGTGGGAGGTCAGAGGTCACTGGAGATCATGACCTTGAAGGAGCCATGGGACCCTGGTCTCTTGCTTTCTCTTGTGGCTTCCAGCCACCATGAGGTGAGCAGCTTCCTTCACCAAATACTCCCACTGTGATGTGCTTCCTCGCCACAGACTCAAAAGTGAAGAGGCCAACCAACGATGAACTGAAACCTCCTCAATTCTGAGCTAAAATAAGCCTTCACTCTTTATAAGCCTTCACGTGTTTGTTACAGTAATGGAAGCTGACTAACACAACAGTGGGTAAGTCCAGTACAGTTTATGAACACTTTCAGCCACATAATCACACTTGAGTCTATGCATTTGGCAGACTGCATGGTTAAGGTCCTGTAAATTACCCCATTATTGTAGGGCATGATGGCACATGCCTGTATTTCTAGCATCTAGGAGACTGAGGCAGGAGAATCTCCATGAGTTCAAGGTCAGCTTCAACTACATAGAGAGAGCATCTCAAAAAAAAAAAAGAAAAGAACGTATCAAGAGCCAGATGTCTTTACTCCAAGTCCTGGGCCCTTTCTGACACAACAAAGTCAGACTGGAGAGGATGGACTTGAGAATAAAGCGAAGTTGAAGTTCAGTAGTCCAGGTAAAGAGAAGTCCAGGTAAAGAGGCTCAGTCAACCTTTGAAAGGTTAGCACGCCCCAGAATCAACAGATGGGTCGTGGGGAGACATTTTTTCAGTCGTATAACACATTTTCTAACATCTCCCTTAACTGTCGAATATTCAGTCCACTCCTCTGATGGCAGCATCCTCAGCATTTGGATGCCAGGGAGGGAGGAGAAAACAATAGGACCCTCTTCCAAGCGTCAAATGCCAGGTTCGTGCAATCCAGTCTCCTCCTGTGCTTGCCTACAAGTCTGAGCCTGCTTCCCTTCCAGCATCCCTTAGGGCAGTGGTGGCAAACCTACAGCATGTGTGCCACAGCAAGCTGTTTGGATCACCGAACACCCTAAAAGGTTCGCCATCACTGCCTTAGGGGATCCTTCTCAGCCTGGGCTCCCAACAGGACTTACCCAGGGGGTGTAAAAACATACTGGTAACCAGGCATGCTGGGTATTCCTGTAATCTCAGCGCTCTGGGAGGCTGAGACAGGAAGTTCACAAGTTTCAGCCCAGCCTGGGCAAGTTGGCAATTTAGCAAGACCCTGTTTCATGACAAAAGATAAATAAATAAATTTTAAAAGGGTGAGAAATATAGTTCAGTATGAAGACCCTGGATTCAATCCCTAATTCTGGGGGGGGAAATAATGCATGCCCACCCCCAGGCTTCATGATTTAAATCTACAGCCAGGATTGAGAACAGCTGCCCCAAGGAGAATGGGTCACACCTGGGAAGAGTGCTGCCCCTTCGTCAGCCCCAGATGAAGCCCCATCATCCTGGTGTTGAAGAAAGTGGAGATGGAAAGGAAGGCGGAGGTGGAGAATGTGCTGGCCTAGGCTTCGGTTCCAGAATCCAGGCACCACTCCAGCCACCTGGGAAATATTCAAAATCACAAGGTGACCTCTAGGTTCTGACCTAGTAGCCAAGGTTCACCTGAGAGGTGGTGATTTGGTTTAGACAGATATGACGCCCACACCCTAGTCCAGCTGCATGGAGCCAAGGCCAAGAGCAGGTGGAAAGAAGCTGTATCCTCTTTAACGACAAAGGACAGTGAGCGCTGATGACTCTGATGACTCCTGTGTAGGATTAAAAGGCCCCCAACCAGCTGCAGGAGGCCAGCAGTCACTACTAACGGGAAGAGGGCGTCCAGGGAGCTCCTGGGATGTCCAGGCTTGTCACCTTGCAGAACCCAGGCTATCACTGTTGAGGCTGTGGCTGCCATTCCAGATGAGCCAGAACAGTCCCCTCCTGAGGTGCATGCTAGACGCTCCCCTGTATCTGGTTTCAGTTACCTGAGGTCCAAACATAAGTACATTTAGAAGATATTTTGAGGCAGAGGAGAGGAAGAAAGAGACAACATTCACATAACTTTTCTCACAGTATCTTGTTATAATCATTGTCTGTTGTTATTAGTTACTGGTATTAATCTCTTACTATACCCGATAAGTGAAACCTTTGCCATAGATGTTTATGTATAAGAAGAAACATACTGTATACCAGATTTGATGCTATCTGTGATTCCAGGCATCCACTGGGAGTCTTGGAAGGTAGCCCCATGGATGGGGGGGGGCTGATGTATGTCACAGGTAAGATGGCAGAAGTAGGGAAGGCCCTGGAGCCAGGCAGATTTTATCCTAGAAGCAGTAGCAAATTTTCTTCTGTTTCATTTTGTGTTTTGTTTTGTTTTGTTTTGGGCTGTACTGGGGATAGAATGCAGGGCCTTTACATTGAGCTACATCTCCACCTCTTTTCTATTTTTCAATTTTGAGACAAGTTTTCACTAAGTCAGAGTTACCCAAGCTTGGCTTAAGGTTGCAATCCTCCTGCCTCTGCCTCCCACAGTGCTGGGATTATGGACGTGCGCCACCACGACCAAGCAGTAGAGAGTCTTTTAAGGGTAGTAAGTAGGGAAGCAACAAGAACAGACAGCATTAGGAGGCATGGTTGGTAAATGGAGGCTTCACCCCCCTCCACCGCTCCCACTGGATGGTGACCATGGTGCAGCATCTGAAGTCCAGAGGCCAAAGTTAGTTCTCAGTTCCGCCATATCCCAGTGATGGCATCTGCTCTTCTGTGCTCCCGTTCCCCCATGCTGGGAGGTGGGCATTGTGAGACATCAGACACGATGGCCACCGCTGGCCAAGCTCCCAGTAACTGTTTGGTGGTGTTAGTGGTGGCCTTTATGATGATTCCCCCCGTCATCTCCTAGCAAATCCCTAATGTATCCTCATGCTCAGAATAGATAAATGATGAATGCACGAGGACCCAAGGTCATTTTATAGTCATAGGATATAGACGCTCACTGCAAAGCTGTGGCCTGGGCTATACCGCAGGTGCCAAGGAATAGATCTAAGACAGATTTGTACATTAACCACTGAGAACCAAAATAGTAACTCCAATGCTATAAGAGGCTGCCTGTCTGCTGCTTTTCAGAGGTACTACAATGCCATGCTGGTGATGTCTCTGAGTTCTACCATTGTCACTTCTTTCCAAATTCTTTTTTTTTTTTTAACATGGTCCCACTGTGTAGCTCAGGCTGTTTTAAACTCACTATGTAGTCTAGGCTAGTCTTGAGCTTGTAGCAATCCCTACCTCAGCCTCCCAAGTACCACACACCACACCTGGCTTAAATTCTTGAATTAATCAGTATAGGAGAGGCTTTGTGCATTACCTAAAACCCTAATGTGTCAGTGACTCTATCTGACAATGATTTATTTCTACCTCATAGTGTATGTGATATGATTTAAAAAAGTGTGTTTAAATAAAAAAAATTATCACAGTAAAAGACACATTGCTATTAATCCCCTTTGCTATACTTGCCCTCACTCTGAACACATCCCATCATTCTCACCACTTTCCGAAGCAGCTCTGCAGGACTCTTTTGTGAATGTCTTCAGATGTTCTGTCATGATTGCCTCCTTGTCCTGAATTGATTCAAAACCCTTCCCCTCCGTGGTCATTCTGACTTTGGGGAGGAGCCAGGAGGCACACCGCCAGGTCTGCGAGGTTAAGGTGGACGGGGACACACTATCATGTTTTGGCCAGCCTGTTTTTCCCTTGGATGACGCTCAGCAGCAGCGTTCACTGGGTTTTTGGGTCATATCTCATAAACACACTCATGAAAGAGGACCTCTAGAACCACTTCATCAAAACACGGGCACATGAAATGAATAGACACTTCACAGAAGTAGTACAAATGCCCAATAAATACATGAAGAAGTGCTCAACCTCACTGGCCGTTAGAAAAATGCAAATTAAAGCAACACTGAGATTCTATCTTACCCCAGAAAAAATGGTCATCATCAAGAAATCAAACAACAAATGCTGCCGAGACTGTGGGGGAAAAGGAACATTTCTACACTGTCAGTGGGTGTGTAAACTACTGCAACTACTCCAGAAATTGGTATGGAAGTTCCTAAAAAATCTGAAACTAGAAATCCCATTTGGTCCAGTTTTTCCGTTTCTAAGTATCTTCCTGAAAGAGTTAAAATACTTCCTATTACAGTAATATAAGCATGCATATGTTTATAGCAGCACAATTGACAAAAGTTGAATCATAAAATCAGCCTATATGTCCATCAACAGATGGATGGGTATAGAAAATGTGGTATTTATATACAATGGAGTACTACTCTGCCATAAAAAAGATAAACTTTAGTCATTTGCGGGAAAATGGATGCATCTTGCGAATATAATGTGAAGTGAAATAAGCCAGACAACAAGTTTAAATATCACATAGTTTCTCTCATATGAGAAACCCAAGGTATAACTAAAGAGCAAATTAATAGATAACAGGAAGATAGATCTTTCTGGAAATGGAAGGGGGTCAAGAGATGGAGGCAGGGGAAGTGAGGGGAGGGAAGGGGCATAGAGAGTGTTACCTACATGTACTAACTCCGCACGCGGAAGGGAATCACTGTGTATTGAAAATGTGTACCAAAAGAAGAAAGGGAATAAAGAAACGATGGAGGGGAGCGGGAGGGAGCGGAAAGGGGTGAGGAGGAGGAATTAAGGTGTGTTATGCGCATGTACCAATTCCTCGCAGGGAATGTACTGCAAACATGGACTAATTAAAGACAGGGACGCATATTCACTATATTTTCCGATCTCCCCTTGTAGACTCAGCAGGCGCAGGCAGGGCCTAGAGCAGGGCTGGTTATGCTTTCTTCCCCATGGCGCCCCACGGGCCCTGGCTGGCAGGAAACAAGAGTCACTGGAGAAATGAGCCATCTTTTCAGAGCCTGAACTCTGAAGTGACACCCGCCACTACTGATACATCATTGGCCAGAGCAGGCGGCACTGTCTGGCCTAAGGGCTGTGGTGCAGCCTTCATGAGCTGCGAAGGAGAGGAGAACATGGGTGACGTCCACTCCAGCTCTGAATCTGTCCCTTTTTATCTAGCTGGGAAACAAAAAGCAGGGACATTTAACCAGGCCTCTCATGCCCAGCTTTTGCTGCAGGGAGGGTAGCTCAGGGTTGCACAGATCCAGTTTGATTCTTCCTACTCCTCCTCTTTCTTTCTCAGGGTGCTGGTTTCTGCCTGAGTGGCCTTGGTGTTTCTGTAGTTTGCAGTTTATAGACACAGAACGCTACAGATCCATTGTGAACTTTGCAGCACGCACTCAGCTTTGCTTTTACATCCACATTTGTGCTGACGGAAAGTTATCTCTTTATTTAATCAACTTTACAGCTCGACACCCACGTTCCAATAGAGACGGCAAGGAGGGGGGTTAGGTCCATCTGACGACAGCATCCTTTTGCTTGGTGTTACGGTGGAGCTTATAGCATCAGCCGGGCTGATTTCACAAAATTTATAATGTATTCAGCAACTGATGACTCGGGTCTAATTGGACACAAATTTATAATGCCATCCAGTGTTGTAATTAAGCCACAGTAAAATTAGCCCATCGAATACTATGTAGACACACTGTCATTTAGGAAGCCATCAACAGCCTTTGTGCCGTATATGGTCGATTAGATTTTCAAAGTGGATCCTCCTAAGAATCCATCACATAAATCAAGGAGAAAGAAAACCTCGAGCCTGTTCTACACTGACCAGGAAACACCCTGAAAATGAGTTTGCAACAATGAAAGAAGTTAATTTTCCAAAGTGCAGGTTTTAGGTGTACTATTAGTCTTCCATGTTATTTGAATGACCACCAAATTACAGAAGCCTGGGGTTGAGTCAGGTGTAAGGAAAAGGGACTGATTATCTGCAGATTGCTGTGACACGTCCAGGCCGCACAGGAATGAGAAAACAGAGCATCCTTCCCCCAAACCCACTCCTTCAGGATGATTTTCCCGGGCAGGTCAGCAGCAGGGATAGACTATCGCGTGGCCTCATTAACTCTAATTTCTCTCTGCTAGGTGCTGACTTGGTCCATCATGAGGGTCTAAAATTTTCTGTGGGGTTTGGAAATGTTCCTGCCGCAAATATTTCAGGAGAAAAGCTGAGGAGGTATAGAAGAAATAGGGGAGAAGGAGAAGCTCTGCCCTCCCCTCCAGGCGAGTCACACTGCGATTTTGTCGCTTTCTCCTGTGGCCAAACTGAGAGCTCTTTCTCCAGCTCTGAAAAAGCAGAAGAAAGGAACATACTAAGACTGATTTGCTCCAGGAGGGCTCTTCCACTAAGCCTGCCCCGTCCTCCCATCTGGCCAGTGGTGCTGCAGGGCTGTATCCAGAGTTAGTCCAGCGCCAGTTAAAATCACAAGGGCAAGTTCAAGGCCTTTCCCCAAAACACTCTCAGGTCCTATAATTCACTAGAATGGCGCCCAGGCTCAGGAGAGTGCTTAGCAGCTGTGGGTATTGGTATGCTATCATGTCACCCGTCAATGCTGTAGTTGTGAAGGGCAGAACCTATATCCTCGGCAGGGTGTGGCGGTACATGCCTGTAATCTCAGCATTCTGAGAGGCTGAAGCAGGAGGATTTCAAGTTAAAGTCCAGCCTGGGCAATTTAGCAATTTAGCAACACCTTGTCTCAAAATAGAAGAAAAAGAGCTAGGGATGTAGCTCAGTGCAAAGGCCCTAGTACCACACACACACACACACACACACACACACACACACACACGAATTAGAAAAAGGGAAAAGAAACTACACCCTGTGGGCACAGTAGGTGTAGCCGAGCTTCCTGATGGGCAGGATCCTCTTAGAGGCTGCTCCTGCAGGGGCAGCACAGCTCTGAAGGGGCTCCTCATACCCAAGGGAAAACACACACCCAAGGACATTCAGTCCAAGCTGGCTGACTTGCGACCTCAGAGAAAAAGACATATTTTCCCCAAGAAAGCAGCTACATGCATTTTAAGAAACTGGTTCTTGATTACTTTCATCTCTGCTTCAGCTTTTTGTAGCTTTTATTTTACAAAACCAAAGTAATTCCCCGTATGGTGGCCTGGGAGGGGCAGGGAGCCTGGGGGAGGTTGAGAGAGGAGGATCCCATCCATCGTATCTTACCCTACAGTTAATCCCGTGATCCTGCAGTCTGTCCCCTCTCCCAACGTGTCACCGATGTCCTCTTCTCCCCACCCAACACTGCACCACAGGCCGGGGAGCTGAAACGCCAAAAATGTGTCGCAGTGCTGAAAGCTCCCGGGTGAGATCAGGGTCTCAACACGGCTGGTTCCTTCTATAGGTTAGGACGGCTGACCTGCACCAGGCTACCCCCCTAGATCCTGGTGTTACCGTAGTCTCCTTCTGGAGGGAGTTTCCAGGTTATTTCTGTCCCGAGAAAAGAATTGGTCAAGACGAGTACAAGTGGTAGCAAAGTTTTATTAAAGATAGGAAGGGAAACAGGCTCTGCAGAGTGAGTTTGGGCCAAGTAAAAGTAGGAAAAGAGACAGCCTACAGCGTGAGGGCGGCCACTGCACAAGACAAACCCAGGGACCAAAAGCTCAGCACGGTCTGTCCTTTCTCTATCACCCACTCCTCAGGCTCACGTCAGGGCTAGGCCGTACTACGCGAAACCTGCTTGAGTCCTTGCGAGAAGTCCGCATGCCAGGCTTTGGGAACTGCCCTGCGCAAGGATCCTAGGATTTTGTGATTAACAGGCCGCACCCACTTCCCCAGCCACGTTTGCCCTAACTCCTGTCTCACCGGTGGTTCCATGGCTCGAGAAACTCCATGTTCCATGGTACCCTTACTGTGTGTATGTGTGTCAGTGTCCAAATGTCCCCCTTTAATGAGGACACCGGCCATGTAAGACTGGACCCTGCTCTTAAAACTTCAACCCTGTGAACAGTCTGTCTCTAAACATGAGATGTGATCCAAAAGTAATGTTTAAATCTTTAATATATTACAGTAAGAGACACATTGCCATGAATCCCCCTAAAATACTCCCCCAACTTCAACCATATTTCACCCTATTATTCTTACCACTTTCTGAAGCAGTTCTGGAAGTCCTCTCTCTTAAGTGTCTTTATTGCACTGTTGTGTAGCCTTACTATCCCAAATCAATTCAAAGTGTTTCCCTTTCATGGTTATTTTAATTCTGAGGAAAAGCCAAAGTCGCATGGTGCCAGATCCAGTGCATTAGGTAGGTGAGGCCATACCATCGTGCAGTTATAATGAGTCTGCCTTTCCACTGGATGGTACCTAACGGCAGTATTCACTGGATTTTTGAATACACCTCCTAAAGACACTCAAGAAAGAGGGCTTCCTGAACTGCTTCAGAAAGTGATGAGAGGATGGGATACGTGTGTATGGAGCAAGGTGGGGGGTGGTACTTTGAGGGTGATTCATAACAATGCCTCCTTTGTTATATAGTAATATATTTTAATTTTTTATTTAAACATTCACTATATGTTTCGATCACACCCCACAAAGTCACAAGCTGACTTGCTGAGGTTTAGGACCTCTATGCAGGGACTTAGGAGAACACCAGAATCCATGTCACAGAAGTCTCCAGCCTTTTGTCACGGCCTTTCATGGTGGAGCCTGGGGCCCTCCTGTCATGGAATTGTCTCTCTACAAAGCTGCTTCATCCTTTCAAAGCAGTTCTGACCTGAGCCCGAGAGGTACCTCCCACTCTGCCCCCAACTGCCAGACACAGGGCAGCAGTATTATTTGGTCATCGTCACAGATGGTGTCTCTCAAAGCTGTTTTAATACCTTCTCGGTGGCACCCCAACTCCCCACCTCTCCCCAGCCCAGAGCCTCATGTAATCAGGGGCTTCATCAGCTGGCAGCTGGGAAGGAAGGAGGTGTAGCAATCATCTGAGCTGCCCAGGGGCCCCTGTCTGGGGGTGCACAGGCACCAGGTGGCCAGCCTGGCATTGGGGCTGGGGACGTGCCTGGAGACACCGCAGCGGGGAAATGACAACGCCCCCAGAAGTCTCGCCTCCCCTCAGCAACACAGTCACTCTCTTCGGGTGGGGTCTTTTCCTCTGAAGGTGAGGCAGAAGGTTCTGTGGACACATTCTGTGAGTATTTCCTGCCCCTGTTCCTTCGCATTATGCAAAACGGGTAACATGCAGCCGATCTGCACTTTTACAGACAGCAACTTGGAAAGGCCAGGAATTGCACATCTGTTCGCAATGCAAACCTGAAGAGTGTTTAACTGTGTTCCCCCGACACCCCACTGTCCACTCATCTCCTGACAGATTGCAGATTTGTGTCTAAATTAAGTGAAAGTAAACTAGGCTGCTGATTTTCCAATCAGAAGCAAGCCAGCCCACCTCGGGAAGCCAGGATTCTTGGGTGCAAAGGCTCCTTCAAATCAGAGGTCTGGAGGACTTGCTATGACCAAGGAGCAAGTCACATAGCATGTTCCCAAGTCTTACTGGAATAAAGCCACCCTGTGGCATAGGGATGAGGCCAAAAGACAATCTGTCAGTCTGAGAGAAAAAAAAAACAAAAACCCTGGCCATTGCTGATACCAGGTCAAGGGCAGACGTGAGCCCCAGGGGACTCAGTCCAGCTGCTGTTCTGCAGTTTGTGGAGTTTGTAGGACAGGGTACACAGAGCAAGCACAATGCCACAGAGGGCCTGAAAACCAGTATGATAACCATAGAGTCAGGTGTGATGGTACCACGCCTGCAGTTCCAGCATGCTGCGGGGCCGAGGCAGGACCGTCACAAGTTCAAGCCCAGCCCGGGCAACTTCACAACCTAAGAGACTGTCTTCAATTTTTTAGTTTTACTTTGGGTTTTTTTGTGTGTGGCATGGCCTTGCTCCATAGTACAGGCTGGCCTCAAACTCACAACCTCCTCACGCCTCAGCCTCCTAAGTGCTGAGGTCACAGACCTGTGCCACCATGCCCAGCTGCCTTCAGATTTAAAAAACAAATAATAATAACTGGTCTGGGGAGATAGCTCGACGTGGAGGGCCTGGGTTCAATCCCGATATTGCAAAAATAATAATAGCCGCAATTTACAAGAATTAGCACAAGACCGAGCCCTCTGTCTCCATCATTCTCTTTACACAGAATTCCCTATGAGGTGCATGTGGTCACCACCACCTTCCAGATGGGGACACAGAGGCTCAAAGAAGTTGAGCAACTTGCCTAAGGTCGAAGTCAAAGCTCAAAGTCGAAGCTGCAACCCATGCTCAGCCCCATCTGATGGGCAGCTCTGGTCCAGGATTCTCAGCCTCCCACCTGTGCTGTGGGAAGAACTGAGGTCAGTGACCCCTGCAAGGGCTCATTAGGGAGACCCTTTGATTTCTCTGACTTGTCCTTTTCTGGGACCCAACAGCAGTGGTTCACATTCTCATGGCACCAGATGGGATCTACACCCATGACTTTAGTTTTGGGGATGTTTGTTGGTGACGAATGAGTGTGGCATTGAAATCAGATGCACCTGGAATCTGATCAAAGCTCTACCTTTATTCAGCGTGCAGCTGTGGGTGAGTCTTTGCTCCCAGAAAGCAAAGAAAGAAATGAATGTGTGCGGTGGGTGGCAACAACTGACAAGAAGAAAAAAACAACAAAATTAAATTATTTTAAAAAGATACTGGGCTGGGGATATAGCTCAGTGGCACGGCACCTGCCTGGCAGGTGCAAGATCCTGAATTCTATTCCCAGCACTAACCAAAAGGATACTAGCTGGGTGTGACAGTACACCATTGTAACCACAGCACTCTGGGAGGCTGAGTCAGGAGGATCCCAAATGTACTACCTAGGCAAATTAGTGATTATTCAAGACTTGGTCTCAAGAAAAAATACATTAAAAAGGGATGAGGATGTAATTCATTGTGAAGGCCCTGGATTCAGTCCCCAATACTGCATCAAAGAAAGCAACAAATGATAACATTTTAATCACATCAAAACCCAAACATATCAAATGCTCAGAACTAAATCTGGGAGACAATCAGTGAAACATCTCCAGACTGTGGCTTTCAGCTGACATGTGGAGGGCTTGGAAGTCATCCTGCCCAACCTTATGAAACGAAAAGTCTGGAGGAAGCGAAAATCAGTGGCTTTTCTTGGACGTATGAAGGAACCAAAATTGCAGAGCAACCCCCCCCCCACACACACACGCACGCACGCACACACACACGCACATGCACACACTCACATGCACACACTCACAAGATCAGGGAGAAATAGCCAAGGTCACAGGTCATAGCCAAGGTCAGCTTACCTGAAGCAGAAGCTGCTGGAGCCACACAAACATGACAGGAAGCGTACATGGTGATTTTGATGAACTACTGGAGGCTGACTGTGGACTCGTCTTTGCCCCAAGGGGCCCTAGTGGCTCCAGCAGAGGACAGGAGGAGCAATCATCTTGTCATGGGCCCAGAGCCATCTCTGGGAGGAGAGGCAGGGAGACCTTCCTCCGCCACTTCCACCACCGACTACCCAGCCAGATCCACACAAGTCCTCATGCCGGAGGCCTCAGCCGTTCCTCCAAAGTGAGGAGTGGTGGGACTCTCATTCAAAACACTGAGATAGTATTGAGAGAAACTGAACACCAAGTAGCAAAGACATACAGTGGGGCCAGACATGAAGACAGCAGTGGTGACATGAGGGCCAGCGTAGCATCAAAAGCCACTGGAACGATGAGGAAGCCTCTCAGGGCACCTACAGGGCAGCACAGCAGCAGCCCAGGGTGGACTCCTCGGACAGACAGGGAGGGGACAGTCAGATCCTGGACAAGGACAGTCAGGTACTGCTAAGGCTGGAGCAGTGGTTCCTGCCACCTGTATACTCTTCCAGGAGAAGCGGATGCTGCTTGGAGCCGGTGTGTGGCTGGGGTTAAGGATGATGCTCATCCAGTTAAGGGAGGTGTGGGTGTCTGGGCCTTCCTCAGACCCGGTCCTGCCCAGCACAGAATAGGGACCTGGCCCTGAGGGCCAGCGTGGTAGCATCTCAGGAGCCTGATTTTTAGGGTGACTTATCTTTGCTTTGCCTGATTGGCTTGTCAGAAGCAAGGACACTCCTCAGTGTGGCAGATGGCAGCCTTGTGGGTCCAGGAACCCTGTGCCCCTCCCCCATGCCAGGTGTTGAATCAGGTCCTCAGGCCAGCATGGCCACAGCACAGCCCTTAGCAGGGTGAAAGCAGCCTGAGGCTGACGGCGGGTTTGGTTTATTTTTGTTTTATTTTTATTTGTTCCAATACTGAGGACTAAACCCAGGGCCTTCACACCGAGCTACATCCCTAGCCCTATTTTTTTTAAATTGTGTATTTTGAGACAAGGTCTCAGCAAGTCACTAAGCTGTCCAAATTAGGCTCAAATTTGAAATCCTCCTGCCTCAGCCTCCAGGAGTGCTGAGGTTAGACACATACCCATGTCCATTCTGAACGAGTTTGACAAAAGCAATGCCTATCTCTAGGCACTACCAGCCAGGGCTCTTTTTGTCTGCCTGCTCTCTCCCCAGTGCTCGAGCTGCACCCAGCACTGGGCCTTTGTCAGAGCGCCGCCTCCACCAGTGCCTCTGAGCTCTGCTTGCGTCCTGCAGGACTCGCAGTGACCTCAAGCAGGAGGATTCCATGGGGGAGGGGAGCTGTGTCTGCGCAGACCGACACAGTCCACAAAGAACTTGGCTTCCCACGCATGTGGCCATGGTTGCCTCCACTTTTTGCCAGGGCTCCTCTCCCTTCCTGTCACCGGGACAAAAGCTGAGCCCTCCCCCTGGCCCCTGCCTTCTGCCCACCCTCTGACCTCATGGGGACCCAGCCTCAGTGACTGTCCTGTGGGTCCCTGATCACAACCACCTTGCTTGTCTGCTCTGGGTGTTGTAGCACAGCACCACAAACCAGGCAGCATCAGCATCAGAGATTGTCTGGCTAACAATTACACAGACTACAAATCCAGTCCCAAGAGGGGGCAGGGCTGCTTCCTCCCAAGGGCTCTGACCTGGCCTCACCTGTGCCATCTTCTCCTTGTGTCCACACACAAACATCCCTCTGAATGTCCCTATGTGTCCTGATCTCATCTTGTAAGGACACCTGATGGTGAATTATGGTCCCCCCCGAAGGAACCCTGGTTTGACTTCATGGCCTCTTTAAAGATTTATCTCTGAGTGCAGCCACATTCTGCAGGACCGGCATTTAGGACTTGAACGGATGGATTTGGAGAACATAAGTCAGCCCGCAGCAATTCCCTTGTCAGAATGGCCTTCCTTGGCCACCGCTGATGCCACCTACCCTTGGCACCGCCTGACACGACAGTGCCATCCATGTGTGACATGGCATGAGGCTCTGTGTGGGACACTTCCTTTCTCTCTGCCTGCTCTGTGGGTGAGGTCTGAGGTCCCTCGAGAGAGCACAAGGACATAGCTTTTTCCCCACTGCCTTCGCAGAACCTTCGGAAGTGGGCAGCTGCTAGATGAATGCCTGTAAGCCAGCGTGCAGAGAGCCGAGGCTGGGGCCTCGAGAAGGCAGCACATAAGGGGCAGGGGCAGAGCAGGGAAAGCCCTGGCAAAGGGACAAGGTGGCAAAGTGGTGAAGGCAGAGGCCACTGTGGTGCCCATCTGCCCCATTCAGGACATTGCAGTGTTCCCCTGGTGCAGGTCCTGCGCTGAGACACCAGCACCTCTCCATCCCTGGAAGGCAGCTCAGTCCATTGCTGTGCTCTGGGAGAGAAGCACCACCCTGGCATTTCTGGGAGCAGAATTAGTGGAGTGGGTACAAAATAGCTCAGTGGTCCCTCAGTGCCTGGCAGGCACTGCCGGCTCTGTCCCCAGCCCCCACCTGCACCCAGAGGCCCCAGCCCTCCCATCTGGCAGATGGCAGCGCCCCAAGGCCACTGCTCCCAGAGCCCTCCCTGGTTCCCAGCCTGCTTCCTAATTAGTTCCTCCCACCACCCCCCTTGACAGCACACAAAACCCTCTTGGTGGTGGATGTCACACAGCTCCTGGTGCATCCCCAGTAGGAGCCCCGAGCCTGCACTCCTTAATTAGGAAAGTTAATTACTTGCCAACTGGAGGGCTGATCACTCCTCTGCAGAGAACACCTCGGAGGTCTGCTCTGAATTCCCGCAGCCCCAGGGCATCCCTGACTCCCACAGAGGACCCAGCTTGGGGCTCTCTGCACATCCCAGAGCCCCCCATTTATCATTTAACCAAAAAATCCAGCCACAGACTTGTGGCAGAAGGAGCTCTAGTCTGGGCAGGGATTTCACAAAGCCCAAGGCATAAGGCAGGGAGCGGGTGTGTGAACTAGAAATGTTTCCTGCGTCAAACACAAGTCATCTGTCTGTGGGAATAGTGATTCTCCTTCACTTTGCACCTACTGTGCGCAGGCTGCTGTTAGATGCAGTGGTCCCTGAGGTGCCCATATAGTGGCACAGGTGTGGCTTACCTGGCTTTGGTCCAGACTCCGGCCTTTTTGCCCTGGCACTTGGTCTCCCCAGCAGGCTTAAGCCTGGCTCACTGCCACACCTGAATGATTCCCTGTGTAGCCAGGACCTGCCTGGTCACCCCACACCCAGGGACTATTCAGCATGACACAACGTACAAATTATGAGTTTACTGGACTCCTCTAGAGATGTTGCTACCAATTCATGGACGAGCAAAGTGATATGCAGAAGAGGTAAGCTTATCAGCACTTTTCTGGTAATAAATAGCAGGAACGCTTCAGGTTAAATTAGTATATATAGAAAAAAAAAAGGAGCAATCTTTCGGCTTTCCCAAATGAAAGTTTAGAAGTAGGATAAGATTGACTTCAGGTATAGCTGGATCCAGGTGCTAAAATGAATCATCAAAAGTCCATATGTCTTCAATTCTTGATTGCAGCCCCTTCTGTCGCTCTCAGATAGTCTCTGTCCTCACAATCTAAATGGACCAGTGGCCACTGGGCATCTGCCCTCCCAGTGCATCACCATACTGAGCAGGCCAGAGTGAGATAAGCTGAGGGACCTGCCCGCTGCCCTTGATACTTTGCTTGAGGATGCAGACGCTGCCCCACACCCAGGCTGTCCTGGTCTCCATTACTGCTCCGGGCTCCTTCATAGCTCCTTACGCACATGGGACTCTGTTCACCCTAGAACCTTTTGCCCCACTGCCCACTCTGTCCATCACCCAACACACACACACACCTCCTTCCTCCACTGCCCAGCCTGTGCTCTGTTCTATCTCATGGCCCCCTGACCGTAGCCTCCTTCTTAGCCATGTGAAACTAAGTGTCCCCTGTCACCTGTGCGTGTGTCTCAGCCCCCACTCCCCGGAGTCAAGAACACTCCTAGAACCAGGCTATGCTCCGCTTGGCTCCCCTAACCCCAGCAAAATCAGGCACACGAGCTTCCAAATAAAGTGCAAGTGGTGGATGATGCAGGCTGGGATGCGGCTGCAGTCGGCCGCGGCACCTGACTCCTGCAGATGCAGGCAGCCCTTTCTTAAAACAGCTCCCTTCTGTGGTTTGTCTAAGTATTCCCCAAGCCATGTATTAAAGGCTTGGTTCCCAACCCAGGGTGCCATTGGAAAGAGGTAGGGCCTAAAGGGAGAATTTAGGTCACTGCAGTAACGCTTTTGAAGAGGATTTTGAAGGAGAATCCAGCTTCTCCCTCTTCCTCTCTTTGGCATTCAGTCAGGAGGTGAGATGTTTTGTCACACAGTGTCTTCACCACAGACATGAAACCAATAGGCTACCATGGACTGAAACCTCCAAAACCATGAGCCAGATACACCTTTTCTCTTTACAAGCTGGTCCTCTCAGGTATTTGTTACATGTGTTACAGTAACAGAAAACTGACCAACACACTCTTGGAGGGCACTCAGGAGATACATCCACTGACAATAGCCCCACAAGCCAGAGCCAGGGCCTTGGGGGCACAAAGAGGTGTTCCACCCATGGAGCTCCAAGATTAACCAGCAGCCTGAGAATGGAGCATGCAAACCACTAGTAGGCAGTCACAGAAGGGGACAGTCCTGCCTATAGACCGAGCATGGCTTTAATGAGCTCAGTCCAACCTCAGAGTCCTTTTAGAAGTGGACACGGCAGCTCCTGGGACTCAGCTGCATTTCTCTGTCCCCCCAACTCCACTTAGGACTGGGAATTACTTAAGTGCGCTCAGCTGGGCATGAAGTAAGAGTTCCATAAATGCTTGTGGAAGCTAAAATGATCTGTATCCTGCTAATCACTGAATGTCTATGTGTGCCTCTCAAAAAGCTGTCTCCCAAGGGATGACATTAGGAAGCAGGGACTTTGGAGTTAATGCTCTTACTGAAGAGGGCCCAAAGAAACACTTACCATTTTACTACCCAAGGACACAATGGTGAGGCAGCTGTCACCCTGATCATGGACATCCAGCCTCCAGAACTATGAGAAATAAATTCTTACTCTTCATAAATCACCCAGCTTATAATATTTTTAATAACAACCTAGAGTGATACAGACTCCATCTCTGACACCTCCCTTGTAGTTTCCTAAGAAGCCCCACCACCATCATGGAGTAGATGGCTGTGGCACAGGAAAATCTAACTACTATTGCTTTGGAAATAGCATCTGCTTGGATCTGATGTCTGTGTTCTCATCCATGGTATAGGAATATGAGTTCTGGACTCCTCTTTCCTTTGCAAGTGTCAGAAAGCCACATCCAAACACATTCCAGCAAGAAGGGAAATTTCTGGGTTCAAGTTACTGGAACATCCAGAGTGAAGACTTCAGGCACAGTTGGATCAAGGGGCACAGACTCTGTTGTCAAGACTTGGTCTTTTGGCTATGCTATCCTCTAGGTTGACTCAATAGGTCAGGCTCCTTGTGTATCTCATGTTTGAAGTTCCACTCCTTGATAGCAGACCCTGAGACAAATGTTTCAGTGTGAATCACTTCTTTGGGCAATTGGGGAGTTGAGAAGTGAAATAGGCAGGAGATGGCAGCCAACCCAGTGATACCAAGCAAGTTACCATTGTGGGCAACTGGACCTTAATTTCACTGGCAAACCCTAGGAACTGCTTAGAACATGCCTCAGGGTTGGAAAATTAATCCACTAACTCCCATCCATCCCATCCATCTGGCTGAGGACTGCTCCAGAAGGAAAGTGTTGTTTTCCTGCAGTCCTGTGCCCTGCAAGGAGAATTCTCTTAGGCACCTACGGTAAGGAGCAGAGCCTGGGCCTCTCTGATTCATCCAATTTTATTACCATCTCTGAGCCAATCATTGCAGCTGAGGCACCAATTAGCTAGTCCTGGATCACATGACCCAAACCCTATGGACCATGCTAAATGGTATACTCTGATTGGCTGACCCTGCATCACATGCTCACCCCAGCTCCTGGGGCTGGGACATCCACCCCCAAGAAAACTACAAGGCAGAGATTGGGAGAGGAATGACCTCCCATGGACAACTAAGGTTTTATTTACCAAGAAGGAAACTGGGTCTTGAGCAGGCTAAACCACAGTGTTACCAACCATGACCCACTGAGCTCTTTGGGAGTTAAAGACAGTAGACAGACAGCGCGGAGCACCTGGCAGGCCCCTGGGGACATTCTCACACCAGCTTCCCCATCTTGCCCATAGGACTGGTAGCCACTCAGGTCAGATTTCACCCCTAAACTGCCACCTTCTTTTCTTCTTTCATTTTTCTCCACCAGATTTTTGCCCTTTGCTGTGATCTTTGGCATTCAAGTTTTTGCTTTTGTTATTTTTAAGAACAAAGAATAAAAAAAAATGTTTAAATAACTTCAAGTTGGATCCTATTAATAAGCTCCCTTGCGCCACAGAACTGGTGACCTTGTCAGCGGCACGTGCCTGTGTGCTCTGTGCACAGGTAAAGATGCCAACTAAACAGGGAGCAGCCCTGGAAGTGACAGGCCTTTGGGACCAGTCAGGCAGCTGTCGCCCAAGGCCCCATTAACACAGCACAACCCCGGGGCTGGCTGAGCAGAGGCTTCGCCTTTGGCCCTTGTTGGTAGAGACTGTACAGGTGGCCCTGAATTCCACAGCTTCACAGATCAAACACTTGCGCTTGAAGAGGGGAGAGGGACAGGCCTTTGCCTGTCACGTGGACACCTGGGGGAGGGATTGATGGCTCCTAAGCCGGACATCCATCCAGTTATGCCTCAGTGCCCTTGGGCGAGAGGCAGCGACGTGAGCGAAGTGTGTGTGGCATGAATTAATAGCCAATTTACCAATGTAACGAAACTGTCCTCAGAATGAATCATTTTGCCAACATCATGGCTCACATTTCTGGGGAAATCACTGCATTCCAGCACCATGCTAGGCCCTTTGCCTGCTTGCTCCCTCTCAGCACCTGGTCAAGGACTTGTTGCAGCTCTAATCATTACACAGAAAGACAAACAGGGGCAAGGGTTAAGAAAATAGTCCAGGAGCTAGATGTGGTGATGCACAACTGCAAGCCCAGCACCCTGGGAGGCTGAGGCAGGAGGATTTGTTGCACATTCAAAGCCCACCTGGGCAGCTGAGCAACTTTGTCTCAAAATAAAAAAAATAAAACAGGATTGGAAATGTATTTCAGTGTGAAGAAGAAAGGAGGGGAGGTGTGATGGATTAACTAATGGTCACCTGTTAACACCCAGCTGAACTGAATCAGCGCGGTGCTGGGTGGGGAAGGCCCACCTGAGGATTATTGCCAACCACATAAATGAGAACCGGAGAGGAAGAGGTTGTTGACCCTCCTGGAGAAGCTTGTCACACTGGCTGTCCTGATCTAAACTCAGCTGTTCTCATTATCAGATGAGCTCAGTCCTTCCTGTTGCTGAGGACGGCTGCAGTTCGCCTTAGGGGAGCTCTAGTTCTTACTCTGAGCATCACTTCCTGGCTGCAGTGCAGATCCCTCAGCCTGCTGGCACAGATCCTTCATCCCACTGGCACAAACCTTCTAGCTTCCGCCACTGGCCTTTGGGCCTTCCCAGTGCAGATCCTTGATACAGACTTGCATGAGATATAGTTGTGGGCTCTAGGCCTCCACTTGCACTCGAGCGGAGCATTGCCAAGGCCTCTAGGTCTTCAGCTGGACTCATGCAGGCCATTGCCATGGCAGCCAGGCCCTCACCTGGATTCTTTGGGTCTGTAGTGTGTGGACAGGTCTCCTGTATGCTTTTGCATTTGACTCTTTGGGTGAATATTATAAAATAATCCTATAAATTATGTGTCCTGAATTAAATTGTTTCCCAGTAAACCTGAACTACAAAGGGTTCTGGAGGGTAGGGGCGGAAAAAGAAAATAGCCTGTGGCCACCTGCTTGCCAAGCTAGAAACAACAGCCTTCCTAAGCCAACCCAAGGCCTCACAGCATTCCCATTTCACCTGCATATGTTCATTAAGCATCTACTGTGGGCCACACACTGTATTAGACTAGGGATTCAGTGGGAAACAGATGAGTAAAGCCCCCGGCTTCATGAAACCTATATTCTAGTGGAGAAAGAGATCGCTAAAGATACACGTGATATTTAAGTAGTGTGGTACATTGGAAGATTGTAAACACCATTTAAAACTAGACTGGGAGCTAGCATGGTGGCACAAGTCTAACAACCCCAGTGCTCTGGGAGCTGAGGCTGGAGGATGGCAAGTTTGAGCCCAGCCTGGGCAACTTAGTGACCTAATGAGACCTATCTCAAAAATAAATAGATAAGGATATTGCTCATTGTAAAGGTCCTGGGTTCAGTCTCTAGTAAAGGGAGAAAATGTCCTACCCAGAGAGGGTCAAGAGAGAAAGCCCCAAGAGAATTAGGCTCATCAGGGAACTCTCATGCAAAGCAGAGCAGGAGCCCAGCAGGGCTGGAGTCACTGGGAGTCTGAGTCCTAGGGTGGGAGGAATAGTAGCGTGGGTGTCCCTCCCGCCCCCTTTTCTGCACACGTGTGGCAGGAGAGGAAGCTGGCGTGTTGCTGATGCAAAGTCGTGCCTAAGCATCTCACATCCTGGGGCCTTTCACCAAATCCAGAAGGAATCCAGGCGGCCCACGAGATCCCAAGGCCACCCCCAGACAGATGTCCCTGCTTTTCGCCCATGACTCTGTAAGGTTGATACCAGGCCCAGCAGCTCGTCCTGCCCCCTCCCTCCCCCTCCCGAGCTGAATAATTTAAGTGCTATTCTAAGTTAAAACCAAATAAAGCAGTTTAGAATGACTAATTCCTGGTGAAATCTATGTTCCCCAAATGTCTTGCTGGTAACAATTCTGGGAGCCATTTATCCCTTTAACTTCAGCTACATCACTTCTGGAAGAAGCTCCCAGCCTGGTGGCCTGGTTTCCAGTCCCGGAAGCAGGGCGACCACCTAGAAGTCTCTTTCCCCTTGACTGTGTCAATCCCATCCTGGGGCAGGGCTGACACAGCTCCCAGGAGAGACATCCAGATCAGCAGACTGCAGGGCCATTTACTCAGTACTTTGCATTGCAGAGACTGGAGGACAGGGCTGGGTCAGGACAGATCGGGACCCCTTTTCAGAGAAAGCATGACCTAAGTAGATCCCTAAGGACTAGTGACCTTGGAAAAGTGACAAGAAGCAACAGGGAATAAACAAATATTGAAACATTACTTCCATGAGAGACCCAGACAGAGCAGGATGGGAGCAGGCAGGGGAGGGAAGGCTGTTTCTCCCCACAGCCTGTCTCCCCCAGTCCGCACAGCCCTGATCCCTAGGCTGCGCCCTTGTTTGCTCTGGGCTCCCACACTGGGCTGAAGCATCTACTTCCATACTGGCAAACGGACACTCCTTGCTTGGAGGGCACCTGGCAGGGAACAGCCGGGGCAAAGCGCTGAGGTCCAGCATGCTTTGCGCACTCAGACAGCCAAGGGACAAGAAGAAGGGAAGGGCAAGGCCTGGATTCGAGCATAGAGCCCAACATCTAGTCCCAGCATTAAGGAGGGCAGCTGAACGAAAGCCGAGTTAGACCTATGCGGGGGTGGATGGCCTTGGCGGTTTGTAGTGTGAGGAGGCCGCACTATGGACCGCTCAGCGACATGATCTGGGGGATAGCACTTAGACTCCTGTTGGGGGCTGGGATCAAGAACCTAAGGAAGACTCTCAACCTCCGCTCCTGGAAGATGTGAGCTGCCTGGGAGCCAGATGAAATGTTCCAAGGCGGAAGTGAAATGTTCTAGGGCGGAAGTGGGCATTCCTCGGGGAAAGTGGAGACGAAAAGCAAGAGTCCCAAGAATGCAGAGGTGATGTCCTTCCTCTCAGTCAGAGGTAGAACTAGAGGCAGGGACAAGGGGTCTGGGAGCCCTGTCATCTCCAGTATCAGGCTCTGAGGTAGAACAAGGCTCATCTTCCAGGTGGGAGGAACCAACCCGCGGATGAGAACCTCAGAGTTCACCCAGCATGCATTCACTGCTCTCCTAGAGGAACCAGGTCCCTGAGCCACACAAAGAGGGAGGCCTTAATTCCCCGAGGGCTACCTTAATACAAAATAAATGTTGAGCACTTATTGCATGCTAGGCATGTACATAAAGGCCTCCTCATTCATTCTCGCCACAGCTTTGGTGCTAGGCAATGTTTCTTCAGCTTATATGTAGAAAAGGGACTCAGGGAGGGCTCGACTGGCCAAAGGTCATACAGCATTTGCCTGAGTTGCAAATTCAACCAAGATTTTGTCTAGCTCCTAACCAATTCTACCAAGCTCACATTGTAGGACATCGCAGGGAGGGCTCGACTGGCCAAAGGTCATACAGCATTTGCCTGAGTTGCAAATTCAACCAAGATTTTGTCTAGCTCCTAACCAATTCTACCAAGCTCACATTGTAGGACATCATTTCCTGAGTCCTGGTCCAAGAATTCAAATTTTGAGGTTAAAGAATGCCCCCATGGAAGGAAAGATTCAGTTTTCACTTTGAGGGGATGATCCCTCCGTTTCCAGAGTTTGAAGGGACCTGTTACTCTTCTTACTGTCAGATTTCCCAGAATGAATCAAAGCTACTAAATTTATTGTATTTTAGGTGACTTCCCAAGCATCCCAATAAGGGCCTCTGATTTATACCTAAAGTGTTATTTTAAACTCATTACAATGGATAAAAATCAGTCCTGCAAATGCACCTCAAGAGAAACTATATTAAAGGAAGAAAAGAAGTGGTGAGATTAGATATTGCATTAAAAGATAGAGTGATGGATTAAGACCCAAATCGTAAATTTAGTGTGACTTACCAGAAAAAGTTGGGGGGTGCAGTAAATCCCAAGTGACAGCCGGTGTTCAGTGTTCCAGTATTTGTCACTTTTATTACACTCTGTTCGGAAGTTGTAGATGGGTCATCATTTAAAGAAAGAAAAAAACAATACTCAATAAAGCTTGGAAGTGAAAACTCTTTGAGCTAAGAATACAGGCTAAAACCCTAAATCCAAGCCAGAGTGTCAGATCGCAGAACATCACCTAATGAAACGCTCTTCCTGTTATGGCCATAAAACATTCCAGAGGCGGAACATGTGGGAAGAACTCTTGCAAGATCCCGGCCCCTTCCAAGGAAGACAGGTCAAAGTGGTTCCGCCTCTGTACCAGGTGGAGCCCACTCATCACTAACTGATGACGGTGCAGCATCTGACCTTTCTCCCTTCATTCATTCAAGGGCTTCTTAGAACAAAGCGATGGGAACCCGAGGTTGCTGAATCTTCTTGGTCTTGAGGAGTCATAAGTCGCCATCCTGATCAGACATCCTGGAGTACAGTGGATTACTACTCCCAATTGATCCTGCTTTGTAATTACAAGGAGAGATCAAAATATATAATGCTTAAATTTACAAACATTTATTACAGTAAAGGACACGTTGCCATTAATTCCCCCTCAAAATACTCCACCCTCTTGCTTCAGATACATGTATTCCATTGATCTGGCTACTTTCTTTTTTTTTTTTTTTTTGCGGTACTGGGGATCGAACTCAGGACCCTGCGCTTGCTAGGCAAGTGCTTATTCCACTGAGCTATATCCCCAGCCCTATCTGGCTACTTTCTGAAGCAGTTCTGGAAGCTCTCTTTCCTGAGTATCTTTAAACCATGTGATCAAAAATACAGCGAATGTCACTGCTGAGTGCCGTCCAACAGGAAGGCAGTCTGTTGGATAGTAAAAACATGACAGTGGGCCCTTACCCACTTATTTACCCACTCCCGTGCCTGCACCTTCTGGTTCTTCCCCAAAGTATGAATGACTGTGAAAGAGCAGGACATTGAGGCAGCCATGACAGTGCAACTAAAGATACTCAGGAAACAGCACTTCCAGAGTTGTGTCAGAAAGTGGCACAAAGGATGGGATAAGTGAGTTAAAAGTAAGGGGAAGAATTTTTGGAGGGATTCATGGCAATGTGTCATAAACCATCCTCCTTCAGCTTGAACATTCACCTTATTTTCCATCTTGTAGACAGTTTGTCTGTTTTCCCTGCCTTAGAACTTGTGACACTTCCTGCTATGGGCTGGGTACACATCCCAGCTCTGCTGACATCAGCCTTGGCTGTGTGACTTGCTCCAGGAAACATGATGTGGGCAGAGATTTGAGGCATGTCTCTGGTCTCAAAACAATAAAGACACACATGTGGAGCTGATCCGCTCTATGGGCCCAAATCCAAGCCGTACTGTAGAACCAGATCCAGCAGAGCTGGGCTGAGTCCAGAAATACCCCAGCTGACCTGCAGAATGATGCACAGGGAAGATAAGTCTGGCTGTAAGTCATTGGGATTTCTAGGCAGCTTTTTATGTAGCATGGTTGCAAAAACACAAAATGGCTGTAGTTCTGGGGTGCACCATAGTGGCCTCATAGGGTTTAGACCAAAAATACTGAAAGGAGGGAGGGAGGGATAGGTAGATGGATACATGCATGATGGATGGGTGGACTCTCCCTCCCAGCCCCACGCCCTAGCAGTGGGTGGTTTGAGGGAAGCCATTTTGTTGGGATTGGGTCTCTTATGCAGGAACTAGTGGGGTGCTGGCTCCTACCTTTCCTGGAACCCCCTCCTGTCTCATTAAAAGGACACACATCTTGCAGACGTGCACCAAATCTATCTGTGCTGTAGACACCTACCTGTTGAAAGCTTAGGCACCAGCCTGTTGCACTACAGGGAGGTGTGGAACATTTAAGAGGCAGGGCCTAGAAGAAGAAATTTAGGTGATTGGGGGCATGCCCTTGAAGGGATATTACGTTTTAGATCTAAAATGCTTCCCAAAATTCTCACATTTGGATTTGGACCCCGGTCAGAAGAAGCAAGTCCCCAGCGAAATGACCTGGAAAGGTATATACTTCTTCCTGGCTCTTCCCTTCCCTCTCTGCTTCCTGCCTGCCATGGCGTGAACGGCTGTCTTCTGCCTTGCTCCTGCACCATGCTGTTTCTGCCTTGGAGCCAACTGACCATGGATTGAACCCACTAAAGCTGTGAACTCAAAGAAACCTCTCCTGCTTTAAACTGTAGGTGCAGGTGTTTTGTCCCAGTAACGAGAGAGCGACTAATACAAAGGAATTCCTTTCTCTTTCTCCTTCTTTTCTCTTTCCTTCCTTTCTCTTGTTCTTTGCAGCCTCTGTGTAGTGAATAGACCTCTTCCATCACATGTTCCTGCCATGATGCCCCAGTCAAGAGTGCCAAGTTAGCATGGCCTGAAGCGCCTGAAACAAGGAGCCAGAATCATCCTTTCCTGCCTAAAAGCTGACCGTCTCAGGTCGTATGTGACAGTGACAGAAAGCTGACAAATACAAGCTGCTTTTCACCCCTCCCTCTGTTGGGCCTGCCTGAGGGACATTACAGAATGACTGTCTGTATCAACCTGTCTGTGAGGATCCCCACCCTCCCTGCCAAAATAGGCCTTTTCATACATCACTGTTGGCTCAACCCTCTATGAGAGAAAGTTGATCCTGTCTAGCAAAATTGTGTGCATTTACCCAAGCTGAGCAATCCCACACCCAGGAATCCACCCTGAAGACACACCCCCAGCAATATTGAGTAAATACACGGAAGCATATGCCTGTAATCCCAGCACTCTGGGAGACTGTGTTTTATATAAGAAGGAAAGTAAAATAAATACATACATGTGTGCATCTCCTAATTTTCACAAACAGAAACATTAACGATAAACCTCAAAATTAATGAAGCAGATAGGGACCTGATATTTCTCTATAGGGTCTATACAGACTATGCCTTCTACATAGTTTTCACTTTTGTATAGAAAACGAACTCCACAAGACTGGAGAGGGAAAATGTGTACTAATAATTATGAAAATAAACCATCTGGGCATGGCTAGCACATGCCTATAATCTCAGCATTCTGAAAGGGTAAGGCAAGAAAATCATAAATTTAAGCCCATCATAGGCAGTTCAGAGACACCACATCTCAAGATAAAAAATTTAAAAAGGCCTGAAGATGTACCTCTGGTGTGAAGGCCTTACATTTAATCGTTAGTACTCAAATAAACAAATAAATCTATGAAATTGATACCATGACCATATAAAAGAGAATTTTTTTAAAATTAGCTATTCAAGGATCTAAGAAATAGATTCCCCTCTAGTTTCTTTGATTGGAAAGAATAGTCCATAATAAGCACTCAATAAATTCTCTGAATGAGTGAGTGAATGGTTAGATGAATAAATGAATGACCCAAATACAGGAGCATACTATCCCCTCAACTCAGAGCTCTACTTGGATCACAAATTATACAGTCTCACTTCTGCTAAATTTAACTTCACAACTAGGTAACTTCACAGCTGGTATAGTGGTACATGCCTATAATACTAATGTTCTGGGAAGCTGAGGCAGAATTATAAACTCAAGCCCAGCCTATACAACTTAGCAAGATCCTGTCTCAGAATAAAAAACAAAGCTGGTGCACACCTGTAATCCCAGCAGTTGGAAGGCTGAGGCAGGAGGATCATTGTGAGCTCAAGACCATCCTAAACTAAATATCGCGACCCTGTTTCCAACAGACAAAAAGAAAAAAAAAAAAGAATAAAACATAAAAAAGGGCTGGGGATGTAGCTAATACAATTTTTCCTTTGGCATGCAACTTTTCCTGGGGTGGTACATGTTAGGTGTTTAGTAAATAAATTTAAGTGAATAAATGAATCCTCATCTGTAGATTAACTCAGGGAGGTACAGAGAGTGGGCATTTTTGCCCCAAGAAATACCAGTTCTCTGGGCATAGTGGCACATCCATGTGGCTAACCCTGTAATCCTAGCACTCTGGAAGGCTGAGGCAGGAAGGCTGTAAGTTTGAGCCTAGTCTGGGCAACTTAGTTATGTAGTAAAACTCTATCTCAAAAAGGGCTGGGGACAATCCTGAAATTCATTTGGAACCAGAAGAGACCTGGAATAGCAAAGGCAATTCTGGGCAACAAAAGTAAGGCAAGGGGCATCACAATACCTGACTTGAAATTATACTACAAAGCTACTGTGATAAAAGCAGCATGGTACTGGCAAAGAAAAAGAAACAGACCCAAGGATCAATGAAGTAGATTAGAAGATGTAGAAACAACTCCAGACATACTTAGCCACCTTATCTTTGACAAAGGTGCCAAACACATTCACTGGAAGCAAGATAAACATTTTTTTGTCTTTTTGAGACAGGGTCTTGCTATGCAGTTAAGGCTGGCCTTGAGCTCACTTTGTAGCCCAGGCTGGTCTTGGACTCACAACAATCCTCCTGCCTCAGCCTCCCAAGTGCTAGGATTACAGGCATGTGCCACCACACCCAGCAAGATAAACTTTTTAATAAATTGTGCTGGAAAAAACTGGCTTTCTACATGATGAAGATTGAAACTAGACCCGTATCTTTCACCACGCACTAAACTAAAACTGAAATGGATCAAAGATCTAAATATTAAATCAGAAACACTAAATTTGCTGGAAGATAGACTAGGTAGAACTCTTTTTTTTTTTTTTTTTTTTAGGTAGAACTCTTAAAGACAGTGTAGGCAAAAATTTTGTGAACAAAACCCTAGTCACACAGGAACTACCACAAAGAATCAACAACTGGATCTCATCTTAAAAAACTTTTGCACAGCAAGAGAAACCATCAATAGAATGAAGAGACAATCCATAGTGTGGGGAAAAAATTTTGCCAGCTGTTCCTCAGACAAAGGATTACTATCTAGAATATATAAAGAACTCAAAAAATTAACCCCCCCCAAATTTAAAGACCCAACCCAAAAATGAACATCTGAAATAGAAACTTCTCAGATGAAGAAGTAGATATGGCAAATAAATATATGAAAAAATATTCAACGTCATTGGTCATTCAAGAAATGTGAATTAAAACGATGCTGAGATTCCATCTCACTCCAGAAAGAATGGCTATTATCAAGAAATCAAACCAGGTGTGGTGGCACATGCCTGTAATTGTAGCACTCAGGGGGTTGAGGCAGGAGGATCCTTGAGAGTTTGAGACCAGCCTGGGCTACAAAGTGAGCATCAAGCCAGCCTAAACTGCATAATGAGACCCTGTCTCAAAAAGACCAAAAAAAAACAGAAAAAAAATGTGGGAGCGGATGTGGGGAAAAAGGAAACTTTCTCCATTGTTAGTGGGAGTGTAGACTGGTGCAACCACTGTGGAAATCAGTATGGAGACTCCTAAAAAACTAAAACTAGAGATTTCATTCAACCCATCTATTCCCCTTCTTGGTATCTTCCTGGAAGAATTAAAAGCATCATACCGCAGTGATATATGCACACCCATGTTTATAGAAGCACAGTTTGTAATAGCTAAATTCTGGAAACAGCCCAAGTGCCCATCAACTGATGTGGATAAACAAGATTTTTTTTATACAATGGAGTACTATTCTGCCACAAAGAAGGATGGACTTGAGACACTTGTAGCTAAATGGATGCACCTAGAGGCTGTATTCTTAAGTGACATAAATCAGATACACATGTGTAAATACTACTTTGTTTCTCTGGCGTGAGAAACCAAACATGTAAAAAAGGACCAAAATGTATAATAGATATTGTGAAACAGGAAGAAAATGTTCAGATGGGGAGAGGAACAGGGAAGGGGAAGAAGGAAAGGAAGAAAGGGAAAAGAAGGAAAAATGGAAATAAAGCATTTGTAAATAAGAGAGGGAGAAGGGTTGAAGGGAGGATAGGAGAATGGGGAAAAAAAGAAGAGTCAAGTTGTACAAATTCCCTATGATGAATGATCATTATTTATACCTCAAATGTACCAATCAACTTAATAAAAAAGGTTGGGGATGTAGCTCAGTGCAAAGGCCCTGGGTTCAATCTCCAAAACTGAAAATAAGCCAGGAGTTAGTGGACAAGTGGGTTATCAAATCCAGCGCACGATGGAGTGAGAAGCTCCGCATCTCTTGGGGGGGACACAATTTAACTGATGACCTCTGCCTATGAACCTGACTTAGACAGAGGCGTTGCTGGCAACCAGCAGGACTGTTCTGCAGCATAGCTATTGATACATGTGAGGCATTAATACCCATGGCTGGGACCTAGCAGGGGCAGGATTGGGATCATTATTATTACGTACTGAGGCGTGGGCTCCACTCCCACAAATCCCACTGCACTGATGTCATCCCCAGGGGTCACCTACCTGTCATTTTCATCCCACCCTTGATCACAGCTGCTCACCAGATCCCTGGTCTCAAGAGACAGGTCTGGCTTTATGTTATCCAGACTTGGCAGAAGCGCAAACCTCTTAGAAAAAAGATAAAACCAAGGAGAAAAACTATCCATGCCACAAGGACAAAGATGACCTCATTTTTAAATGCCAGCAGCCTTGACACTGTCGTTGATGGGATCGTAAAAGTTGCGGCTCTCCAGAGCCACCTCATAACGCTCCTGTTAGCAGGGAGGTGCTCCAATAGGGCGCCAGGGAGCAGACGTGTGCAGAGTCAACAGAGGTCGAGGTCTTAAGGAGTCAGAAAGTGATTCCCGGTACCTCATACCTGTAATCCCAGCACTCTGAGAGGCTGAGGCAGGAGGAGTGCACGTTGGAGACCAGCCTGGACCCTCTAGTGATTTAGTGAGACACTATCTCAAAATTTAAGAATATGAAAGGGCTGGGGAATACAGCTCAGTGCAAAGGCTCTGAGTTTGACCCCAGTGCTGCCAAAAAGAAAAGAGAGGGAAAGAAAAGGAAAGAAAAAAAAGGAAAGAAAAGAATGGGATCACAGGGAAGCTAGCATTTCCCTGAGGTCTTCCAGGGCTGTGCAGGATGAGGGACATAAAGGCAAGGTCAGGGTTCCCTTTCAGCCCCAGGAGCAACAGCAACACTTGGACTATTTTTGCAGAGAACATGGGTGCCCATCTATCCAGGTCAGGCCCGGAGAGTGGGTGTGGTGGCTCCACAGTTCAGCCAGGTTTGAGAAAATCCCCCTTTCCATGAATTAAATACTAGAAATATTTGCAAAGGTCTGATGCAGCCTGAGGCAGCTCTGCAGGGAGGGTAGACACCCAGGCTATTGGCTCAGTTCAAGGTCCAGCGGTTCTGCCTGCTGCCAAATGAAATGACACATTTGTGTATGAAAAGAAGCGGATCAGGACAAAGGACCAGGAACGACGCGAGTCCCACGCACAGTGGCCTTGGTGATGCTTGACATTTCTGGGAAATTAATTGAGCACAGAACTCAACAATTGAAAGCCTTGTGCCAAACAACTGATGCACACAGAAAGGGTGGGAAAAGCAGCCACGTAAAGATGAAGCGCATCCTGAAATAGCCATCCTCCGCGGCTGCCGTCCCCGGGAGCTGAGGGAGTCAGGTCACTGAGGGGGCTTCATGAACACGGAAAAAAAGATAGGAATGAAGTCGCCAATTGAGGGAAAGACTATGGGATGTAGGCAGTGGGGCAGGAGGGGGAGCTGTTTGTCAGATTTTTTCCCCCAGTACTGGGGATTGAACCCAGGGGCTTCACACTATGCTATATCCCAGCCCTTTTTTTATTTTTTATTTTGACATTGAGACTCCCTAAATTGCTAAATTGTCCAGTCTGGATCCAAATTTTCTGTCCTCCTGCCTCTGCCTCCCAGTGTGCTGGGATTACAGGCATGCACCACCACCCCGAGCTTTTTCATCAGATTCCACATCTACAACCTCCCAGCAGACTCCCCAGATCCCATTTCTGATCCCTTGAAGACCTGCGCACTGACAAAACAGTAGCCCCCTGACCAGGCTCATTCCCCACCAATGCAGAGCTCCCCCTCCTCCACCCAGCCACTCTTCACCTCCAGGTGTTGCCCCATCAGCCAGGCCCCAGGGCCCCAGGTGTCTTCCGAGTCAGCCTGTTTCCCTCATCCCCATCCGACAACCCACCACTGTTGAGAAGCAGTCTATATAACTGGGGGGGGGGGATCATTTCATGATTAAATTGTGATTAGGGCCTGTCTGAGACCTAGTATCTTGCCAGGGGAGCCAGCTCTGGTATGCAGAAACATAACACCATGTACCCTGGGTCACAGTTGAGGCCTCAATGATCCCCTGATGCTGTGATGCCCCAGGGCAAGATTACATCAGTTGAAGACAGCCTGGTTCCCTGAGGACCCAGTAGTAATACAGAAAGGGTTTCGCCTTGAGGAAAGGAGCTCTTCATTAACCTACCACCCCTCCCCACCATCCTCATCGCATAAGACCCCCACTACCCTCTGAGTCATCCCATAATCCCCTCACCATTTTCCTCAATCAATAAATGCCGAGGTTCTAGCTACCGCATAGCCTTTTGTTCCTGGTGAACAACTGCTCACCCCAGATCCCCACTGCATTGCCATTTTGTCTCTTGCTCTTTCTTTTCACCATGTGTCCTAACACCTTGCAGGGCACTAGGGACTCACTGCAGGGGTCCCCAGTATACCACCTCTGGCTCATCCTTAATAAGGAAGCCTATAAGCTCAAGAGCCACACTGCAAGGATTCTGGGTTCGAATCTCAACTTTCCCACTCAGCAGTCAGGTGACCCAGAGCAAATTCCTTTCTTGGAGCCTCAGAGACTTCATCAGTCGATGCGGATGACAGCAGTGGATGCTCCTGAGGTAGATGGAGGAACAAAGCTACTTCAAACTTGCTGTGCTGACAGCAGTGTGTGCTCCGTAACAAATACTCAGAAGTTATCAGTTGTTACAATCACTGTTAAAAAGGGGAAAGATTTATACGATCTGAAGAGAAATCGGAGTATGCAGTCATTGTTGATAGCAATATTTCATCACTGTTAAAGATGTTCCATTCCTCTGTCTCCACTGTCCCTTCCTGCAGAGCTGCGCATCAGATCACCACCACTCTTCACTCTCCCCAGGTTTCCTATCCCAGCAGACAGGGTGATGCACAGCCAGGTGGGTTTGAACTCCTGATTTGGGCCATCCTCACGTCAGATATCCTCTTAAGATCCTTCATGTCCTTCTTTGTCCTGGACACCTTATTTCAGAGGCTATACTGGGTTGGATAAACATCTCTCCATAATTCATATCTGCCCAGAAATCACAGACTGTGATCTCATTTGAAAATTAGCTGTTTTGGAGACAATTAACCAAGTTAAATTCATCCTAGATTAGGGTAGATCCCGACCCAGTGACTGGTTTCTTTATAAGAAGGGGAAATGACACAGAGAGGGAGTCCCTGACTATATCAGGGTTTACTGGAGAAAAAATTTCAATACAAATTATGTGTATAATGTACAAGGGCTTTATCAGATAGGCTTAAGAATCAGAAGCAGAAGAGTCCCAGTGGTCATCTGCAAAATCAAAGGTTCCAGAATCCCAGATGGCCCTCTGTGCACTGGAGAGCTAGAGAATCCAGCAGCAATCAAAGGTTGAAGGCTGAAGACCTAGAAGATCACTATAGTTGCTGACTCGAGTCTGTGTCAGAAAACCAAAGAGGGTATGCTGGAATGCTAAAGACACTGAGACTAACATCCAAAAGCAATTGTGACTACCAGAGCTCCTCCAAAAAGGGGAAGACTTTCTACTTATTCCCTTTTAATTCCTTCTAGGCTACAAGCCTATTGGTTGGTTCTGCCCACCTCTGGGTGGGTCTTCCTCCTTCCGTTTGCTGGCCTCCCTGTGAATCATCCATAGACACATCCAGAACTTACTAATCTGCTAGGTGATTCTGACTCAAGTTGACATATCACAGTTAGTGATCACACTGATTTATGATGGTTTGACTTTTGGTTTTTCAGCCTTAAAACAGTGTGAAAGGGCAATCATCCAACCATTCTGTTTTTTACTTTCAATAGAGTATTCAGTAACTACCATAAGAGGGCTAAGGATGTGGCTCAGTGGTAGAGGTCTTGCCTTGTATGCACAAGGCCCTGGGTTCGTTCCCCAATGACAACTGTGTCAAGTGATAGATATAGTGGTTGCTTTGATGTGATCATTAGCATTGTAGCCCTATATTAAATGCTATACTGTATTTCATAAATACCTACCTAAAAAAAAATAAAATAATAAATTCCATGAGATATTCAACATTTAGTATAAAGTATGCTTTGTGTTAGATTGTTTTGCCCAACTGGGGTTTAATGTAAGTGTTCCGAGTGCATTTGAGGTAGGCTAGACTGAGCTGTGATGTTTGGTAGGTAGATTGGTTAGGGTTCCCTGGAGGAACAAAATTAATATATATATGTGTGTGTGTGTGTGTGTGTGTGTACTCTGTGTATGTATGTATAGGTATATAAGGGGATTTATTATATCAGCTTACAGGATCAGAAGCAGAAATGTCCACTATGGCCATTTGCATGCTAGAGTGCCAGTAGCTGCTCAGTCCAAGAGGCTGGAAGCCCTAGAACAAGAGGGATCAAGGATACAGCCCTCATCCAAGACTGAAGGTCTGAAAGATCCATGGAGAGTCACTGATGTGAGCCCACAAGGCTGAAGAAACTAGAGTCTGAGGCCCACAGGTGATGGCAGCAGTAGAAGGTGCATCTGCTGAAGTAGAAGGGTGTTTTATCAAATGCTGGCTGGCTTCTTCCTTCTTTCCTTTTAATCCTTCTAGGCTGCAAGCCTATTGGATGTTGCCACACAGTGAGGGTGAGTCTCCTCGCTCAGCTTGCTGCATGTCAATCATCTCTAGGGACACCCAGAAGTATACCTTAGTCATCTATTAGGTGTTTCTTAATCTGGTCAAGCTGACAATCACAGCTAATGGTCAACCGTAGATGAGGTACATTAAGTGCATTTTCAATTTAGGGTGTTTTCAACTTAAGGTAAATTTATCAGGATGCAACCCCATCCTAAGTTCAGGAGCACCTATATACACAGCAGGAGACTGAGCACATGACGATGCAGACAAGGGTTGGAGGGATGTGTCTGTGAGCCAGGAAATGCCAAAGGTTCTGAGCCCCACTGAAAACCAGAACAGCCACACCATCTTTGAAGGCGCATGGCCCTGCTGACTTCCAGCTTCCTGAAGAGTGAGAATGTAAAATCTCTATCCTTTTAAGCTGCACAGATTGTCAAGATTTGTGACAATGGCCCCAAGACACGAATCCAAAGGCCACCAGCAGCACCCTTAGCACCCCTGCATCCCTCACCACACACCTTTTACAACCAAAAACATAGCATGCACGGTTGACTAGTAGTTATGACATTTGGAGTTGTTTCATTAAAACTATATTTATTGCAATTTTCTTACCATATTTCACAGCCAATACTACTGGGCTTTCTCCAGGTCTCCAACTTTTGCTTGACCCTTCAAAACATGGTATTCCAAGGCTTCCAAGGCCCCTCACCAGGATGCCTTGGAATCGCCCACTTCTCTGCCTCTTCTCTTGATCTGAAGATGCCACCAAAAGATCAGAGGAGACCACATGCCACCCCTGGTCAGAGAGGAAAGCTGGCTCCCTCAGAGGGCCTCACATGCGATATGGCTCTCCTATTCCAACCGGTGAGGATGAGGGCATTAGGGGGGCAAAGGTCAGGCCCCTATCCCCGCGTACCTGCCTTGGGTGGTCCCCTCTCTGCCCAGGGCTACAGCAAGCTTCTCTCTGCAGCTCCTTCATGCACTTTGGTTTATTATGCCTGCTGCTACCTGGCATCCCCTCTGCCCCAGGCCTTTCAACACCAACTGCGTTCATTGTGACATTACCCCTGCTCCAGAAGCAGCAGCCATGGACTCAGACACACAGGGTCCAAGGCCGTGCTCATGTTACTTGGAGCAAGCCACAGGCCACCATGGGCTACAGCTTCCTCAGGTGACACATGGGGACTCTTCCACTCCCTCAGGTGTCTGTGAGGCAGCAGGTCTTCAGCTTCCTTTAACCGTCCCCTGGTGGCCAGGCTATGCCATGGGACAGAATAAAAAATAGGAGCATGGGCACAATTAAAGGCAGACTCCCAGCACTCTAGGAAGCTAAGGCAGGAAGATTGCAAGTTTGAGCCCAACCGAGGCAAATTAGTAACTTAGTGAGACCTTGTCTCAACATAAAAAATTTAAAAAGGGCTGAGGGTGTGGCTCAGTGCAAAGGGCCTGCATTCAATCCTGGTACTGAAGAAAGAAAATCACGGACGGGTACAGTTGCATTAGACGGAACATTCCGGAGCTCCAAGACCTTGCTCTCGACATCATGTAACTTTTAACTTCACCTTTTTCACTCAGAATTAGCTCGGAGGTAATTGCTGAAATCACACTGATGAAAATCAATACGGAGTAAATGAAACGTGAAGCTGAATTTATCCTGAATGTGTTCTTTGCTGTCCTTGCATCACGTGATGACAAAGCAACTATTTTATCTTCCAGGTTTAGAGTTTTTGTTGCTGGACCTGTGGAAAGGAGGTGTAATTAGAGGGCTCATTTATCAAAAAGATTAAGGAAATGGTGGGATGGGAATAGGTTTGCAGCAATTCTGGAAATTACATCAACACGACCCTAAGGTCTGCATTTTTCCTGCTGTGTCCGGTGAGTTTCTTGAATTTATAAAGTTTTCTGTTCTCCCTCCGGGCTCCACGGATCGATGGACAAGAATAAAGTTGATCAGGAGGCGGCAAGGGAGGGGCCAGGAGCAGGAGAGGCCCCATCTCCTATTTTAGGGTGGGAGCTTCCTCATCTTAATATGAAGCAGGCCAGTGGGAAAAAGACTTGTTTTCTGCAACTGAGTTGCCAAGGATACGGCATCCGGTCCTCAGGATCTGAATGAAAGAGCCTGGTTTCTGAGGGTTTTTTGTGAATTTCGTAATTTAGAATGTGTTTGGTTTTCATTTGCAGCCAGGCCTGCAGGCCCGTCTTGCCCATGACTCTGCAAGGCTCGCTTGCCTGTAACAAGCATAAATAAATCAGATCTCCTCAGCTCCAGCTGCTTCTGGGGGAGGAATGTGGGGCTACTGGGAGGACCAGAGGGTTCCCTGGCTGGAGGTTGTCAGGACTCACCCTGGGAGTTGAAGAAGATCAGGGTCAGCCAGGGGACTTTTACACAGTGCCTCCCTGGTCCTCTGCTTGTAGGTGAGGCACCGGTAGGTGGTGCAGAAATCCCCCAGGGGTGGGAGCCCTGGCACACACCTCACTTAAGCCCTTGCTGTAATCTAGCATCTGCACTTCTGGTGAAACGACAGAGGCCAAGAAGGAAGGAAGACCCAGGAACAGATGGCAATTAGCAGCAACCCCAGGGCTAACACCTGGGCAGTGCCTTGATATGGCAGCAGGTGCCTAGGGGATTCCATTGTTCTGATGGCCCAGGTCTGGACCACGTGTCCATTCATGGGCCCCTGGACAGGTCTAAAAAGCTCAATCTGTGTAGACCCAGGTGAAGGGAGGGTCCCCACACCAGGGAACATCAGAGAAACACATAGTGACAGCACCAGCAGCACTACCATCTCTGCTCAGTGATCCCCGGAGAAAGCCTAAGGGCCCAAGGCCAGGGCATGATGCCAGAGGATTCCAGAACCTTCCCATCTTTTCCCTCAGATCAGCAGCAAAACTACAGAAGTACAAAGGGTCTGAGGAAAGTGAATGTGTCCGCTGTTAAGGAGACAAGAGACAGGTGTGTAGGGTTAGCTCTGAGAGAGACAAAAAGGAAAAAGAGCTGAGTTCTCAGGTTGGGAAGGACGGGAGGATATAACCAGGATCTTCAGCTAAGAAGCCCCAGAATGATTACTGATAAATATCTAATACAAAGAAGACCCTGTGAACAAGTAATAAATACATAAAGAACTGAAGCCTTGCTGGCCAGGTTCATCTTGACAAATGTGTCTATGCTTCTACCACTTACTGGCTCAGAATCCACAAGCACTTGATATTAATATCCTCTTGAAGCCTTTTACATCTGGGCCCCAGTATTTCCTGATTCAGGACAACACGGCATTTGGATTTTCTTTTTAATGGCAGAATTGTGAAGCTAATTAGGCCATTACTCTTCAAAGATTTAATTTGCTTTGAAGGGCCAATCTATAATCATATTTCCAAACAGCTTCTATTTAATTACTGCACAAAATAAATGAGGTTCTTGAGCAATTTGTGTCTGATAAACTCACTGCCATGGTCTGAATGCTTGTGTCGGACCCCAAATTCATGGTTGAAGCCTAACTCCCAAGCAGCCTTGCTAGGAGGCGGGGTCTGTGGGAGGTCTTTCGGTCATGAGGGCAGAGCCTCAGGAATGAGATCAGCGTCTTTGTAAAAAAAAAAAAGGTCAGGGGGGACTTGTTTGGCCCTCCCTCTTGGTGAATACACAGCAAGAAGGTGCCATCTACAAGAAAGCTGCCTTGCCAGACACTGAATCAGAGGTCCCTTGCCGCCGACCCAGCCTCTTGAACTGGGAGAAAGAGGTTTCAGTTATTCTTAAACTGCCAGTCCATAGTATGTTTTAATAGCATGGACTAAAACACTCACCTCCTGATTTTGGATCCTGCCACACAGAAAGATGCAGGGGTTGCTTGTCACCTCCGGGGGTGAGGGACAGGGTAACAGTGAGACTTGCTTGGGAGGCTGATACTAATCTCGAGCGGCTCTGCACCCCCCCATACGCACACATACACCCCCACAGCAGGAAGGACCAGGGCAGGAAAGGGGAGGTCAGCATCCCTCTGGGAGCAGACCAACAGGTGTCCCCAGAAGGAAAGGACCACTAGAACACATGCAAGAGGATGGGTTACTTCTTTGCTGTTGTTTTGCCATACTAGGGATTTGAACCCAAGGTCTTTGCACTGAGTTACATCCCCAGCCTGTCTTTTTGTTTCTGTTCTAGAGACAAGGTCATAGGTGGTGGCACATGCCTGTAATCCCAGCACTCGGGAGGCTGAGACAGGAGGATCATTGTGAGTTCGACACCAGCCTGGGCTACAAAGTGAGCTCAAGGCCAACCTGAACTGTATAGCGAGACCCTGTCTCAAAAAGATGAAAAAAAAAAGAGAGAGAGAGAGACAAGGTCATGCTAAATTGCTAAGTTGTCCCGGCTGGGCTCTAACTTCCAGTCATCCTTCCTGTCTTCCAATCCTCCTGCCTCAGCCTCCCAGCGTGCTGAAATTACTTGCTCATACCATCTTGCCCCGCTTAGAGCCTACTTCCAAGAGTGAGGGAAGTGTGGGAGGAGCTCACAGTGCAGGACGGTAGGACTAGTTTCCCCAGGATGCCTGGACCTGCAGTGAAGAGAAGGCGTGTGGGGGCAGGAAGGGCCCAGGAGGCCAGTCAGGCTGCGGGCAAGAGCCACCCACACATAGGGATGCTGCAGGAACCTGAGATGCTGAGGCTTCAGTAGCTGTGGAGGTGATGCAAGCAGTGACTCTGAGCCCTTGCGGGGGAGCAGGGTGACGCAAACCTCTCCTGAGACCCTGATATGAGGCCTGCCCAACTCCCCAGATACATGCATACAGTAACATTCACACATTTGCTGCTTCTCAGTGCATGTGCGGCTGCAGGCAGGGTGTGTGTGTGAGGACTGAAGCCAGGGTACCTTTGCACTGAGCTTCTTTATTTTTATTTTGAGACAGGGTTTCCCTAAGATGCAAAGTTGCCCAGGTTGGGCTTTGTTATAGTCAGGATTTGCAGGGGAATAGATTTAATACAGGACACATATTTTATAATATGTGTCATCCACTGGCATTTGGGCCCAGGAAAAAAGCACATGTTGTGATGTTGTCTCCCGGAGGTAGGCGGGGAGGCGGGGAATCAACTGCAGAAACAAATAGTAAATCACACGACCTAGGAAGAGAACACTGCCCTGCCTTCCCAGCATTGGTTATTGGTGGAATTTTAAGTTCTCTGACATAAATATGAATATGTGAACAAGTTTTTTTTCCATTCTAAAACTGCACCAAGAAAATACCACCTGATACATTACACAGACTCTCAGGGCAATGAAACTGATGGCTCTCTGGCCTCTCTGGAGACGTCATACCAACCTCTGAAGTCACCCGCCAGCATTTGGGCCCAGGAAGAAAAGCGCACGTTGTGACGTTGTCTCCAGGAGGTAGGCAGGGAATCAACTGCAGAAACAAATAGTAAATCGCACGACCTAGGGACGGAGAACCCTGCCCTGCCTTCCCAGCGTTGGTTATTGGTGGCATTTTAAGTTCTCTGGAAAGGAGACATGGATGTTTGGGGCTCCTGGGAAGCCAGGTTTAGGAGAATGCTGAGTTAGGTCAAGGATGCTGGATTGTGATCAGGCGCAATGACTGAGGTTTCTAAAACTAAGGTGAGTTACAAATTATATCAGTAAGAACCTGCTCAGAGCCTGTGGCAGTAGTGCATGGCTATAATCCCAGCACTCTGGGAGGCTGAGACAGGAGAATCACAAGTTTAAACCCAGCCTCAGTGGATAACTTAATGACTTAGTAAGACCATATCTCAAAATAGACAATAAAAAAAGACTGCAGATGTAGCTCAGCATGCAGGCCCTAGGCTCAGTCCCCAGTATAAAAGAGGAAAAGAAAGAAGGAAAAGGAGGAGGGGGAGAAGAAGAAGAACAACAACAACAGGGACAGCAACAATAACAACCAAACAAACAAACAGAAATCCCCACGGGTAGCGCTTTCAAGCACTTGGTATTTTTACAGCTAATAAAGCAGGACGGAAGAAAGATGACTCTGCACACACAGGCAGGGGTCTGGTATCCTTCAGCTGCTGGGCCCTGTCTGTGTCATAACAATGCAGATCGCATGCTAGGATGGGACATGGCTCAGCAGGAACTGCCCCTTAGGTGTTCAGCCAAGCCACTGGCCACTACAAAGGGCCTGGGGCTCTCTGGGGACCCTCTGACCTGTGTAGCCCTGAGTGACACTGTTAGCTGGGGTCCTGCTATTATTCTTGTTGCCTGTGGTTTGCAAACCGGGAAGCGAAGGCATCCATCCAGCCCAAGCAGGAACCAAGGACCAGCACCTTTGGCCGTAGCTGCAGCAGAAATGGTCCAGTTGGTTTCAGACGCCGCTGGGGTGGAGGGAGACCCTGGCTGCTCCTCTCTCCTGCCTGGAGCTGTCCCAGGAAGGAGAGTGATGCCTCTGGAGCCTACTAGGAGAAACAGCAGCCTGACCCCGGCTGGCTCTGCCAGATCATCACAGGCAAGAATCTGAACCTTCCCCCTGCACCCCCTGCCACACACGTACAACTAGGAGGTCCCCTCTCCATCCTTGTTGTCTGAGGATGAAATGACCCATTGGTTTCCTGGGGCTCCCATAACAAAGGGCCATCAGCAGAGGGGCTTAAACAATGGATATTTATTTTCTCTCACCGCTGGGTCTAGAGGTCAGAGACGCAAGTGTAGCGAGGACTGGCTTCTCCTGTGGCTATTCTCCTTGTCCAGTAGCTGATACCTCTTCTTACGAGGACACTGGTCCTATTGGATTACAGCCTGTCCCAGTGACCTTGTTTTAATTTAATTACCTCTCAATGATCTCGTCTCCAAACACAGTCACTGCCTGGGGTTCTGGGGATTAGGATTTTCATGTACAAAGGTTGGGGTAATTCAGCTTGCAACAAAAGACAGCCTGCCTGGACAGATGCGGGGAACGGATTAGCAAGCAGTGGTGGACTTAAATCCTTGATTTTCTGAAGCTGGGGAGATAATTAAGGCAGAAACACCCCAGAGCTCCCGCCTCTTAATCAGTCTGCCCTTCTCTCCACTGGGAAGCCAGCCTGGGTTTGGCCCTGGGCTTTTCCAGAGAGGTAACGATTCAGTTGTAGCGTGGATCTGCCTTGGCTCCACTGAGCTGGCTCTCAGTCTCCTTTGAGCTTCTGAGGAAGAGCTAACTGGGCCTTGAGGCAGGAACCCCAGTGTGCTCCTGGCCAATGCTGGTCCTAGGAGCATCACTAGAACCTGCTGCCCACGTCTGGTGTCCTGGGTGGCTGCTTCTCTCTCTGCTGCTCCATACAGAGATCATTTGGGTGGAAAGGGACCGTGCTTCAGCTGGGATGTGAAGAATTCTTTCATATGACTTTAGTCCTTTGTTTGGGACATAAGGCAGAAGGCCACCGCTCTGCCTCTGTTCTCTTCCTAATCTGAAGCTGGTGGGCAGATCTCCTCCCAGGGGTCCCAAGACCGTATATCCAGGAAGGGCACAGCCCTGCAAACAGGTGTGCCCAACAGCTGGAGAGAGGGATCCGAAGAGAACAGGAAGAAGTACGTGACACCGAGGCAAAGGATGATGGAAAAGCAACTCCCAGCTGTGTTCCTGACAACTCTCATTCTCTCCCTACAGATTTTTGAAACCTTTCTAACATAGCCTCTTCTGTCTGGTGTGTTTAGCGATGGTCTTGACTTTTTTCCTGGCTCTTCTCCCCACTACATGTTGGCAATCTTGTCATCCTCTGATACTTGGAGAGATGTAATCAATTGAAAGATTTCCTCTGAAACAATCAGCAAGTTGATGGTCATTTTCCAAATAAGGAACGCACACACACATACACACCAGAATTTTCTTCTTTTCCACTTAAAAATTAGATTAAAATAGACTTTTCCGCTGGAGCCTGTTTATGAGAGCAGGTATTTTGAGTTCCAGCTTTTTGAGCTGACACACTGTAGGAATGCTCTTAATGTGTCCTGCAGTACATAGGGATACCGTCACAAGCATTTCACTACTCTGCACAAAGCTGGGCTCTTAACCCCACGAAACTCTACCTTGGAATAATGAACTTTCCCTAGCTCTCCCTGATGAATCTCAGTAGCTGCAAAACCAGTTTTCAGAGTGAAGTTTTAGGACCTGAATTGTGTAGAATGGAGCAAAGGCAAACCCCCCTTCCAACCTCCTCCCCAGATCGTGAAATTCCTCCAAAGGAGATTTTGCATCATCTTGAGTATCCATCAAAATGTCTCTCTTCCTTCCCTTGAAAATCGGGTGAGATCCAAGCATCAGCTTTTGTCAGCAAGTCCTGAAGGAGACAAGGCTGATGGGCCTTGCACACCTCTGCAACCCCCTACACACACACACACACACACACACAGACACACACACACACTGTCAGTGCCCTCAGGAGGAAACACTAGATTTCCCCTGCATGTGCCTTGTTCTGTTGCAAACTTATAAATGACAATGCATGAAAGAAATTCCTCAAAAAAGTAAAAATAGAACTTTCATAGGATCCAGCTTCTAGGTGCATGTCCCTCAAAGAATGGAAACCAGGCTCTCAACACTTAACACCTATACTAAGAGCAGCCATCCAGGAACTAAGAGGTGAGAAGGACTCAAATGCCCATCACCTGATGAATGGAAAGAAAAGAAGTGTGGCATCCTACGTATTCATTTGAATATCAGCCTTAACAAGGAAGGAAAGTCTGGCATATGCTACCCTATGAATGAACTTGCTAACTGAACATCATGCTAAGTGAAATAGCCAGGCACAAAAGGACAGATACTGATTGATTCCGCTTCCTGAGGTCCCAGAGTGGTCAAATCCATAGACGGAAAGTAGAGGGGTTAAGGACCAGGGGCTGAGAGAGGGGAGTAGGGAGTTAGTGTTTAGTGGGTACAGAATTTCACTTTTGCAAATCTGGTAAAGTTAAATTCAAAAGAGTTCAGGTCTGTTGCACAACACTGTGAATATTCTCAACACTATGGAACCATATAACGGTTACAACTGTAAATTTTTTTTTTTGCTTTGTTGTTTTAATCATAGTTTTTGCAAAATGAATGAGTGAGCTTAGGTTCCAGAACAGAAACCCCCAACCACCCACTTGCCAGATTATGAGAAACCTGATCTGGATTGTGCGTGTACACATACATGTTTCTTTAAAAGTTCAACAGGAGTGTGGAATGGTGGTGCACACCTGTAATGCCAGCAATAGGAGGCTAAGGCAGGAGGACAGATGCAAGTTCAAGGCAGCATGGAACACATAATAAACCCCTGTTTCCAAAAAGAAAAAAAATCTTTTAAAAAAGAAAAAAACAAAAGTTAAACATGGACCATGTGACAACATCACTGCTGGGTAGATACACAAGAGGACTGAAAGTAAGGTCTCAAGCAGATTATCTGCACCACCATGTTCATAGTAGCATCATCCTCAGTAGCCAAAAGGTACCCTTCAAATGATGATTAGTACAGAAAATGTGACGTGTACATATGGTGGAATATTACCCAATCTTAAGGACAGAAGTTCTGGCTCATACCACACCATGGGAGACCCTGGAGGATATGATGCTAACTGAAATGCTGTACACAAAAGGACAAATATTGTATCATGCAGGCCTAGGACAGTCAGATTCGTAGAGGCAGAAAGTAGAATATTGTTGCCAGGGATCGGGGAGTAGTGTTTAGTGGGGGAGAAGGCTCTGGTTTGAGAAGGTGGAGAAGTTCTGGAGATGGATGGTGGTGATGGCCGCACAATGTGAATGTGTTTAAAGCTACTGAGCTGTGTATTTAAAAGAGATATAAGCAGTAACTTTGAGAGCAGAAGTCAAGGGGGGAGCACGTGCCTAGCATGCACAGAGCCCTAGGTTCAACCCCCAGCACTGCAAATAAACAAATGGATAACTTTCATGATATATATTTCTCCCAAATAAAAAATAAATATACGTATATATAAATAAGCCAAGCAAGGGCCAAGGGACTACCCTCCTTCTTTGGGAAGTAGGGACAGTCTCAAAGCTGTCCCCTCTGAGTTCTGGGCATCACCAGCACCAGGTGCCAAAGCAGCCTGCCTCAGGCCTGGAAGGGGTCTCACTTTGTTTCACTAAGCCAGCAGGCAGAAATAGCTCTGGACATCTTTCACATGTGATTAAATTCTGAGTAAATGTCCCTAGGGAGGCCTGAGGCCAAAGCCATACAAGGAGACCAAGGAACACAGGAGTGTCCCCTGTGTCTGAGGTCAGTGGACCCAGAGCCAATCCCCGCTCCTCTGGGGCTAGAGGGAGGAAGCAGGAGACACTGGGTCTGGGTCTAGGCCTCTGAGGGTAGATTTGGCCACAGGGACAGACAGCAGCTTCTAATCCACAGAGCCCTGGAAAAGGCAGGGGCCGTGGCTCAGAGGGGTTTCCAGCATGGCCTTCACCCTCCCGCAAGCTTCTCTGCAAAGTGTGGCAGGATGGTTACTAAGAACTAACAAGGACAGTGACATTTTCCCCAGCTCTGTACAAAGAGAAAAAGTGTCCCAAGGTGTGGGACAGCAGAGCTAGAGAGTGTCAGAGGCGAACTTGCCCCTCACTGTCACTTGCTAGAGCTTCCAAGTGACCTGGCCAGCACATTCTTATATGAGAGGTGATCAAAATATACAGTGAAGGCTTAAAGTTTTTAAATTTTCTTACAAAAAAAGACACATTGCCATGAATCTCTTCAAGCCCCCTCCCCACTTTGAATACACTTGTCCCATCATTCTCACCACTTTCTAACGCAGTTCTGGAAGTGCTCTTTCATGAGTGTCTTTCGTTGTGCTGTTACAGCCACACCCACATCCTGAGTCAATTCAAACATTTTCCTTTCATGTCATTTTGGCTTTGGGGACGATCCAGAAGTCGCACAATGCCAAATCCAGTGAATGGGGTGAATGAGAACACAGTCATGTTTTTATGAGCCTGCCTTTCTGTTGGACAGCACTCAGAAGGGACATTCACCATATTTTTTAATCACACCTCACAAAGACAGTCACAAAAGAGGACTTCCACAACTGCTTCAGAAAGTAGCAAGAACAATGGGATACATGTGTTCAAAGCAAGGGGAAGTATTTCTTGGGGGGGGCTCATGATTATGTCTCTTTTATTATAAATTTTTTTAAATTTAAACACCTTATCACTGGTTCATACCTTATAAAAGTGTCCCCAACTCACTAGGCATGGCTCTGAGGGTCTTTACACAAAGGCTCTTTGATACGGTGGCTGCTGCCCCACTCACATGGCAGAGGCGGACCAGGAAAGGTTTTCTGGAAGTGAATAATCAGGAGGGAGCAGGTCATTTCCTTTCATTTTTGGAGGAGCCACCCTGGGGCCTCAAAAAGGAGGATGTGGAAGCCAGAAATGGGGAGGGCTAGTCTTGTTCTTGTATAAGCCCTCTCTCAGGAGCTACTGGGGATTCCATGAGAACTAGGTCAAACCCTTCCAAAGGCAGTGACCCCAGTTACACGGTTGCCTTGCATGAGCCTCTGAAAGGTGCCACCACCTCCCAACATTGCCACACTGAGAAGCAGGCCTCCAACACAGAAACCCTGAGGGGGGCATACTCAAACTATGTCCAAGCCACAGCAGCTACCATCTAGAAAGTGATCTCCAGGAAGACCACAGGGAGAGGCAAGACCCATGTACTGTCTGGTACAGAGAAAAGCCCACTTGTCCAAGCCCAGCCACCCTCTGGCCATGACAGTCTAGAGGCTTTAAGTGAGATCAGAAGAACCACCCTGCTGATCCCAGCCAACCTCAGGACCAAGAAAAATAATCATGACTGTTTAGGAGGAATTTGCTCTACAATTCATATTTTGCCTCCCCTGAGACTGAAGTCTGCAAAAAAGAAAAGTTCCCTATGAAAAGTCAGCAGGAAATGACCCACATGTGCCTGAGGGAGAGATGGCACAAGATGGTGCAAGTACGGGAGTCTCCTTGGGAGATTTCCATTTCTAACAACTTCTCCTTTGCTGTCTCCTCCGCAGCATTTGGAACCAAGAATTGTAGAAATGTTGGAGGCAGCAAGCCCCAAAGAGATCATGAGATTGGAAGTCCTAGTGTGACCCCACAACTGGCTGTTGTGATGAGAGTCTGTAGGAACACTGGGACAACAGTGAGCCTTCTCCAAAGAGCCAGCTGCCTCACAGAGAGGTCATTTAGCTCTATCATCTGAGTCTGGGACCACAGGAAGGGACCCAGGACCCACATCCAGTCTTGGACCATGGGGAGGAAGGACTCCAGTCAGGGACAGTGATGCATCTGTACTGACAGCAACCCAGTCCTCTCAAGCACCTGGTCCCAGGAGATTGGGGTTACCCTGCAGCTCTGTGATCCAGCCTTGCCTTTAGTGTATACGATGGCTCGTGTCTACATGTGCCCCCCCCAAAGCTTCATGCAATCATAGGTGAGGCTTTTTCAGAGATGGCTGAACCTAGAGTGTATAACTGATTCATAGTACAATGCTGGGATCAAAGGTGTTAGGATTAAGTGTGGGTGATTACTGAATCAGCCGACTGATTGGCTTAGCACTTCCCTAATCCCAGCAGCCTGGATACCATATAAGGAACAGGGAGAGGCTTGTCTGGTTCTGTGCTTGCTCACTTTGCTACCTTTTGTCCACCATGAGCTGTTTCTCCCCTGCAATGCTCCTGCCATCTGTTACCCTGCATTGGAGCCAGCCAGTTATAGACTGAAACTTCCACAGACTGTGTACTAAATAAACCTTTCCCCCTTTGATTTTGGTGACAGGTATTTTGTCCCAGCAATGAGAAAAGTAACTAAGACAGTGTAGATGGCACCCACAGAGGACACACCATGCCCAAGTTTACATAGCACAGCGACGGCATGGCCTGGCATGCGTCCCATCCGGGGTTCCTCTCGCACCTTAGTGGCCCCGGCTGAGATTGTCCAGGCAAGTGAGACGGTCCCTGCGGCACTATGCTCCAGGCTGGATCGTGAGTAAGTACAGAGAGAGGGCAAGAGAGTCGGCCCCACTCAGCATGCCTGTCCCTCGAGGCGGCAGCACAGCTGGATGCAGTCTGAGACTGGCTGTCAGGGTTGTGATCTGCCCTGGCAACAAGCCAAGGCTTTTACCACAAGAGCCATCACCATGGAAACCTCGAGTCAGGGCCACACTTAGCAGAGCCAAGCATCCCGGGGCCTCTCATCTGCAAACGGGAAAGGGGGCACCTGGCACACAGCCTCTCCTTGGGACTCATTAGCAGAGTGGAGGAGGGGACAGGAGGACAGGAGTGAGAAATGACAGGGAGGAAAAGGAAGGAAAAAGACAGTAACACTATGGTCTAGGACTGGCTTTAGGGCTCCAAGCCCATACCAGCAGGACCAACGGTTTCTCCTGCCAAGCAGCCCAGTGCTAAGTGCAAGAGGCTAAATTGCCCAGACCCCGGAGCCCAGAGCTAGTAACACATGCAGCCTGGCAGCAACCACAGGAAACCAAGGAGCCCCTGAGGCATGGCCTACAGCCTGAGTGGTGGCCAGAAATGCTGCCTTTTTTTTTCAGGGATCTTGGGACAGCTTGGGGACTTGTCCAGGGCCACACAATGGGTTCACCTGGGGGCCAGGAAGGATGGAGTTGTACAGCTTTCCAACCCAGTAGCCTCTTCCTAGCTTCTTTCATCTATTGGCTGAGTAGGGAGGTGGGACAGAAGCTCCTGTTATGGCCTGAGGCCAGGAAGGAAGAACCCCAGCCCCAGCCCTCCCTAAAATCCCCAGGTCACAGCATCCCAGCATGTGCACAGCCCGGGGCCTAAACCAAGTTTATTATCACATCCCCGTGTTCTTTTATCCCCAGAGCCTAACATTTCCTGAACAGAGACACTGGACACCACGCCTTCCTGCCTGTGCTGCCAAACATTCAATGTCATGTGCAGACAAATAAGCTGGGGGACAGTAGTGATGAGGTGCCCATATGTGTCACCTTGGTATCTGACTGGGCCACCCTCTGGTTGCCAGGCCCACTAACTGTGCACCTGCTATACCTCATTCAGTCCCGAGACAGCCCTCCCAGGCAGCACCATGTTCTCAATGTCCCCATTTTGTACAAAAGTAAAGAGCCTTCCAAAGAGGTGATGACTTCCCAAAGGTCACTGCTCTCATCTGGGTCTTCAAGGTCCCCAAAGGCACATGTGTTACAGACTGAGTTTCCAGGTTGGCGTTCTTGGGAAATTGATGAAAATTTTTAAAAGGCAGGGCTAAGTGGGAGGTCTTAGGTCACTGGGACTGTGCCCTTGGCAGGGATATGGAGACCCCAGCCACTCTCCCTCTTTGGTGCCCTGGCTACCACAAGGTGAGGAGCTTGCTCTACCACACCCTCTCCAACACGATGTCCTGTGTCTCCACAGGCTCAAAAGCAACAGGAACAATCACCATGGACTGAAACTTCCGAGATCATAAGCTGAAACAAACTTTTCTTCTTCCTAAGTTAATTATCTCAGGTATTTTGTTACAGGAACAGAAAGTTAACTCAGCTCACAAGAAGAAGAACTAGGCTTTGAACCAAGGGCTCTGATTAGAGAATGGTGTGGTCAGCCACTCTGCTGTCGAACACAGCCCAGGTGGCCAAGCTACCCATGGAATCAAAACATTGTTTGATATTTAGTTTGTGAAGCTAAAGCAGTCAAACTGTGAGGAACCCCTTTTGCCTCCATTTGCCTATTGACAGGACAGAGATTTGTACATATGAAAGATCTTTCCAACCCCTCTCTTTCCATCTAAATCCAGAAAAGTAAATCCTTCCCTACTGTAGAACCTGGGAACTGGCTTTCTCACTCGCCTGCAGTTGTCCTGTCTCTAAATCTTGAAAATTCTTGCTCCTTTGTGGCCTCACTCTAAGATTTGTTGCTCTTTGTTAAAATACTATTCAAGACAAATTTTTTGTGGCACATGCCTGTAATCCTAGAGCTCTGGAAGACTAAGGCAGGAGGATCCCAAGTTCAAGCCCAGCCTGGGCAATATAGTGATTCAGCAAGAACCTGTCTCAAAAATAAAAAATAAATGGCTGGGATGTAGCTCAATATGCAGGCCTTGGATTCAATATTCAGTACTGCAAAAAACAAACAAACAAAGAGTCCCAAGCCCCTACTTTGAGAGATACTTACTTTCCTGAAAGAGTGACCCTTCTCCATGAAACACAAAGCAAGTGTAATAAATGTGCTTGTGTTTTCCTCTTATTAATCTACCTTTTGCTAACAGGAGTCTGTCCCAGCTGAGAACTTGAAGGACTGGCTGAAGAAATTATATTTCTCTCCCCTTCAGTAACAACCCTCAGAGTTCTGATGTTGGAAATATTCATGGAGACCAATCAAGGTGTCACCAATGAGAAAGTTGCAAAATGCAGGGGACTTGGGGAATGGAAGTTCAGTGATCCTGAGCCAAGCCTTTCTTTCTGTCATGTGCCTCCTGAAGTCCACAGGAGGGGACTATCAAAGGCTTGGGGACCAGGGGCATCTGTGTTCCCACTTTGGAATGCAGCCACTCACCTGGCAGGGAGATGCTCTGGCCCTTCCTGCCTGGTTGCTGAGCAACCAACCAGAAATGGATGGAATGATGAAATTGTTGAGTAGTCCATGCAGGGTCCCTGGGGCCAGTCCTTAGAACATGCTCTCCAGTGATCTAATGAGAAGAGGGAAGAGTTGCTGGAAAGAGGGTGCAGGGAGGATGAATTCTAATCTGTTCACTCTTGTGGTGTAGGGTGGTGGCCTTTGATGAAGCAACTAATAAATAAATCCGGGACTGTGCCTACCAAGAACTGGGTGGACCCAGGGAGGCCCCTGGGCCCTCGAGCTCCCAGAATCAATCTCTTCAATCCTGCTGGAACAGTCACCCTTCTTCACTCAGCAGATCTGCACTCAAATCCCCATGATTTTCCAAAGTCAAATAAATATGATTCATGTGGAGTTATGAATGGGCAAGAAGAAGGGCTAGTTCCATTCATGCAGTTATTCCTCTCATCCAATATTTCTCTTTTTTTCCATTGTCATCTTTCCAAGGAGCCTTTTGGATAGTTTTTTCACTCCCCATGAATAAGGAATAAGATTCTGCTGGACCCCACTGAAGTTGGCACACTGTTGTAATAGCTAAGACTTTTTTCACCTTCCCCCTTCAAGAGCTAATTTTGGCCCATTGGGATGATGTCTCCCCCCTTGAGGATGTGCAGTCCAGTCAATACACTGAAGATGCATGTTGGGGGGAAGTCACCATCTGTTTACCAAGTTGACATTCATGATGGGCTACTAGGCTGGAAACCAAGGCCAGAATCTCCTTATATCCAGTCCAACAGACAGGAAAAGGCGGAATTGTGAGATGGGATTATGAGGCTGCTCCTGCTTGAAAAGATAGAGGGGTGCCTTTCAGAAAAGCAAATTCGCTGGTCTCCAGAACACAGCCTAAACACTAGGAATTGTTGGGGACATAGGGGACCCCACCTTTCAGAAGCAGACATGTGGGAAGAAGGTGGAGAAAACATCTCGTTTTGTTGCAATGGTCCTTTTCCTAGAACCAAACACTCATGTCCATCATTCAGGACCCATCTTCTGGCATGGAGTCTCCTGGCAGGCTGAATCAATAATCAAAGGAGGTAGGACTGGGTGTGGTGGCACACACCGGTAATCCCAGCACTTGGGAGGCTGAGGCAGGAGTATCATTGCAAGTTTGAGACTAGCCTGGGCTACAAAGTGAACTCAAGTCCAACCTGAACTGCATAGCGAGACCCTGTCTCAAAAAGACAAAAAAAAAAAAAAAATCAAAGGAGGTGATGGGAGCTGGAGTTGGAGCGGGAGAGAGAGGTGGGCTATTCTGGCTGGCTGTGCTTGGCCAGTCCTGCAGCAGAGAAGAGTTTTGTGATGGCCAAGCACATGCATTCTGTATCAGTCCCCTGTTATAATGAAATACCTGAGGCTGGATACTTTATAAAGAAAAGAGGTTTACTTAGCTCACAGTTCTAGAGGTTGAAAGTCCAAACAGCATGGCATCAGCCCTGGAAAAGTCCGCCAACTACATTACCTCATGGTAGATGGTATCATGGAGAGAGCACATGCAAGGAAAGATCCACCAAGTATGGTAGCGGTATGTGCCTGAAATCTGAGCACTCCAGGAGGCTGAGACAGGAGTACTGTAAGTTCAAGCCTGGTCTGGGAAATTTAGTGACTTAGCAAGACCCCATCTCAAAATAAGCAATTTAAAAAGCCTAGGGATGTAGCTCAAAAGGGCCTGGGTACAATCCTCAGGAAAGAAAGAAAGAGAGAGAGAGAGAGAGAGAGAAAGAAAGAAAGAAAGAAAGAAAGAAAGAAAGAAAGAAAGAAAGAAAGAAAGAAAGAAGGAAGGAAGGAAGGAAGGAAGGAAGGAAGGAAGGAAGGAAGGAAAGAAAGAAAGAAAGAAAGAAAGAAAGAAAGAAAGAAAGAAAGAAAGAAAGAACTCAGGGAGTGATCTTTTGTAACCTATTCTCCCAGAACCAAGTGGGGTGCCATGAGAACTACTTGATTCCTTCCAGAAACAGCAACCGCAGTTACCTAAACAGTTTCTCCTGCACCCTGCCTCTTAAAGATTCCACAGTATTTCTCAACACCATCAGCCAAGGACCAAACTTCCATTACATGACACATGAATTCTTTGGGAAACACTCAAACCATACCCAAATCCTAGCACTCCCCAGCCAGGTCTTTCTAGGATCCTGGCTTTGTAGCCAGTCACCTGGACTTTCTTCAGATGGATGATGTTCCGTGGCAGATGCTGCCAATACCACATCCATATTCCCATAAACCTTACCACTTCCACACAGGCCACTGGATTTCCAATTGCCACATCCACATCTCTATTCATTAGGGTTCTCTAGAAGAACAGAATAAATAGGAAATATATGTATAATTATGCAAGAGAATTTATTAGGTAGCCTCACAGAATCAGAAGTGGGGGAATCCACAGTAGTCATCTGTGGGATCAGAGATGTAAGAAATGATAGTGGCAGTATGCATGCTGGAAAGCTGGAGGGTCCAGAAGCTCCTCAGCCAAGAAGATAGAAGCCAAAACACAAGAGAGATCAAGCGTGCAGCACCAGTCCAAGGTTGAAGGTCCAGAAGCTCGTGTAGGGCTGCTGGTGTGAGTCTGTGTTAGAAGGCTGAAGAAACTAGAGAGCAATATCCAAAAGTAATGGCAAAGATGGGAGCTCTCCCAAAATGAGGACACATCCTTCTTTCCTTTTTTATGCGTTCCAGAGTACAAACCTATTGGTTGGTGCCACCCACATCTGGGTTGGGTCTTCTTCCCTCATTGGCTGGCCTACAGGTCAATCATCCATAAACACACCCAGAACTTTGCATCACTAATCTGCTAGGTATTTCTTAATACATTCACATTAACATGTCATGATTATTAGTCACAGCATCTCACGGCCTACAAGCTTTCTCTGTGAACTAAATCTGTTTGACTGTGCTTGGACATACAGCTGACCAGAGATCCTCAGTCCTCCAGAGGTGACAGCTTGGTGTATGGGTGCCCTAGCTCTAAAGTGTATGAGGTGTATGTTCCATGTTGCCTTTCAGGATTGCCACAGTGTTAAGCTCCAGTAGCTCAGAGTAGTAACCTGCCTGATAATTCACCCTCTATGGGCTATTTTCTATTCCTTGCCTCACTTTACCCCTCCCCTGTCTATGCCACCTCCAAATAAATTACTTGTGCTTGACTCTTTGTCTCAGGTTTACTGCAGAGAAGAGTTTGTGTCTCAGCTCTGCAGCAGAGAAGAGTTTTTTTCTCCAGACTTTGTCTCAGTTTGGAGAACCCAAACAGACCAGCTCCTGTCCTCCCCTGAGTCCTTCATTTATCCCCTACCATTTCCTGTGTATTTATTAATCACATTCTGGTCATCATCTGCAGACAGATGAACAAAGAACAGGGGCAGTAGAAAAGGGACTTAAGGGAAACTAGGCAGAGAGGGGTCATTTGAACAAGGTCTTGAAGGGTAAATAAGATTTAGCTTTTGAAAAGGAAACTGAGAGATAGCACCCTTTTGCCCCATCTTACCGCTGAGCTATTTGTAAAACATACCTGGTCATTAAGGCTCATCACTCAGTTATGGAACCCAGAAATATAAACCTGCACAATTACAGTTGGGTCATTCCTCAGATCCAAAATCTGCAGTGGCTCCCTATTGCCCCATGAGACCCAAGTTTTTCAGTCCAGCACTGAGGCATTTATTAACTGGCTCCTGTGAATCATACCCTCACTGGTGCCTGATTGCCCTTCCCAGTCAACCCCACCCAATAAAATTCTGTCTATCCTTTGGTTCCATCCAAAGCACCTTCTCCTCCCATTGGCTTCAAAACAGCACCTCTTCTCTTTGTGCCTCTGGAGCATTACTCCCAGATTACAGGGACTCATGCAGCTCCCAAGTGGAATGAGGCACTGGTTTATCCCCCCAGGAATATCAGTGCAACAGGAAAGACAATGACCCAGTGCTCTGGGACATTTCAAAATTCCCGTGCTTCTCCCCCTTAACTTTGCATCAAGAATGCACCCTACCCTGAAGTGCCGGCAGACTGAGATGCCTCCTATAGCAGGCCCCATGTGGTGCCAAGGCTGATTTATGGTTTATAAGAGAAGGGTGCTGTAACCGACTAGCTATTTAATTAGGCAAAAATAAGGGTCTGGCTCCTAGAGGGGAGCCCTCCCTTCCTTGATGAGGTGTGGTTGGGAGGTGCTCATCAGAAGTGGGAGGGTCTCCCCAGTCTTCATGGCCTGGGACAGAACTGAATCCCCTTGAGAATGAAGAGAAGGCTAACACCAGAAGTTTGAGCACATTCCTTAATTAGAGCTGGACTTTGTTCTCACTGTCTGCCCACCCACCCAGGTGGGCCTCAAGATAAGGCTACCAAGCCCTGTTGTTTTTATGCTTATGAGGCAGATCTGCTGGAAGAGAGCATTCTAAATGAGATTACATCTTATACATGTTTAATGTACTGTTCTCACCATTTAAAATGCAGCTCTATTAAAGTAGCAGGGAGGGGAAATTGACTCACGGAGCTGGGTGTGGGGAGAATAGATCACCAGTGAAATGAATAATATATTAACAGAATAATGATGTTGCTTCTCATATTAATCGTATAAATCACAGAATTCTTGGGCTGTCAGCACACGTTATGGGGTGGGGGTGGGGGGTTGCCGGCTTCTAGTTTTTCAGCCTAGAAGACTAAGGTTCATGGGGTGTGGGAGCCAGCTGCCTGCCAGCCATACCAGGTATGAAAGGGGGTTTTCTGGGCATATCCATGAGGCTGGGGGGGCCCTAGGACTCCCCCAGGTGGTGGCGCTCCTAGGAAAGCTGCCACTGGACTCCACTGTGCCCCTGACTGGTAGGAATTGTTTGCAGCATATACGGGAAAGAGGAATGAGCTGTGGTCCCTGCCTGCCAGCCAGGGAGACAGAAATGGATACGGATGGTTTCATTCATGTGCTACAGGTCAGGAGAGAGGCCTGCCCAAGAAATGCTGGTGTGATTCCCCCCAGCAACCAGGGGTACCCCAATCCTGCGGATATACCTTATGTGACACTATGTCCCGGGCACCCAGGCTGGTCCTGGTAAACAGCAAGCATCTGATGGTATGTTTACAGCTGGGAAATGAAAACATATTAAATGAGCTCCCGTTGGATTCAGACCCTCCTGCCGCGCTCTCCAAAGAGGAGGTGGCTCTATAGACGCACCAGGAAGGGGTGCGTTTGGGGGGGCTGGGAGAGGAAGACCTGGGAAGGTGGGGGTACCGACCTAATGCCCATTGCTGCGTTATCTGCACACGCGATTGGGGCACAAGGGCAGAGAACAGAGAACTTAATCCTCCCTACACAGGAACCAGAAACAGAATTCTTAGAGGTCATCACAGAAAGGAAATAAAGGGGAGGAAGAGCTCTCAGAGTAGCAAGCCAGGAAAATGTATCCCAGTGCCCTGGGAAATGCTTACTGCTGCCGGGACTCAGCCCCGGGGGTTCCAATTACAGGGCTGAGTGGAATCAGGGCCACAGAGCTGGCCACATTGACATTCATTGTTTACAACAAGGGGAAGAAAGGCCCCATGCCCAAGCTGGGGGTAGAAGTCTTGGGATTTTTGTTTTATCTTGTTTTGTTTTGTTTTGTTTTGCTTTGTTTTGTTTTGTGTTGACAGTACTAAGGACTGAATCCAGGGCCTTGCTACTGAGCTACAACCCAGCCGTTTTTATTTTGAGACAGGTTCACACTAAGTTACCCAGGCCAGGCTCAAACTTGCAATTCTCCTGCCTCAACCTCCCAGAGTGTACATCACACCTAGCTGAAATCCCAGGATTTACTGAGGCACCCTCTGCAAATTTGAATGCCTCCCTCAGGCATGGCTACAGTTACTTGGCTGGGCTGCTGGGCTGGCTACCTCTAGGCCTTATCTCAACTCCTGCTCATAGCTGAAGGGCTGTGTGTATTTTTCACCTCAGAGTTGAGAGGACAGAGGATCACAAATAGTAGGGTACCTGAGGCTCTCCGGCTGCTAGGTGGCTAAGAGCATTTAGATCCTTGAGCACATACACTCATCTTCCTTTCTCCATGGGGGACATATTCTGAGACTACCTCACCATGGATGCCTGAAACTGGGGACATTTCTTAACCCATTACATGCTCTACCTTTGTAAGCTGTGTGCCCTGCAGCACGGCCACATAGTACCAGGGTTAATCTGTCCTTCCATCTTTGATACCCTGGGACCTCCGTCATTCCACTGCTCCTGAACTTTGTGGCCACTTTTAAGTGAAGTAAGTGTCACTTGAACAAGTTCTGTGCAGTGTGACTGTGGATTTAATAAATAATTAACACGAGGGTAAGATATACATTACACATACCTTGGACAAAGAGATGATGCACATTCTGGATGGGGAGAGCAGGATGATGGAAATTTGCATAATGCTATTCAGAATGGCATGGAATTTAAAATTTATGAACTATTAGCCAGGCATGGTGGCAAATAACTATAGCCCTGCTCTCAGGAGGCTGAGGCAGGAGGATTACTGCAGGTTTGAGGCCAGCCTAGGCTACCTAGTGAGCTCAAAGCTAACCTAAACTACATAGCAAGACTCTGTCTCAAAAAACTAAAATAAATAAATGAATAAATAAAATATATGACTTATTTATTTCTGGAATTTTCCACTTAATCTTTTTATCCCTCGGTTGACTGTGGCTTGGTGAAATGACCAAAAGCAAAACCCCAGACAAGGGGGGAGTGCTGTTTACAATTCTCCCCTCCCCATGAACGTTGGGCTCACTCATGTGACGTCACCAATGGGAGGTCAGCTAGTGTGAAAGCAGCAAAGGCTCAAAATGTGCCTGGCTGAGTAAACCTCCCCCTCTCTTCTGTCATTCCCCAGGAGGCACTTCTCCTAGGGCAGGGCAAACCTGAGTCTTGCTTGCAGCCTGGAGCAGAGCCACCCTGCCAAGGTCAGGCTGTTTCAGGGACTCAGAGCTGATCAACAGATCCATGAGTGTGAGCATAAACTATAGTTCAGGATTGTGAACTATCATTCCTGGCTGGTTTGTTACACAGTACTACTATGGCCATTTCTAGCTGATACAGTGGCAGAGTCAAGATTCAGGGCTAATTTGCCAAGCCCAAAAGCCCATACTCAACACAATGTGCTAAACCCCAACCAACAGGGTAGAAGGGTGGAGGCTGACACAACCTTACCAACTCCTCCCAGCTTGGATCCCACTGGTAAATCAGAAGATTCATCTTTCTACACAAAAGTCTCCTTGACCACAACTAGTGCTGGGTCTTCAGCATGGATATCTGTCCCCTGCCCCAGGGGTGCATCTTCTACCCATCAATATGGCATTATTAATCATGCTTGTAACAAAACCTTTGAGCTCTGATAGCATCCAGCCCTTTATTGCGCCATAGAATCATCTTCATCATCACTGAATGAGGTCGGCCAGTCTCTTTCAGCCCTGGTTTTTGGAAGAGAAAGGTGAAACTCAATGTAGTCAAGTGACTTTCCCAAGGTCACACAGCAATACATGCCTGGGCCACTTCTGCAAAGCAACCTACCTGACTTCCTACAAAGAGTTCCTGCTCAGTGCCAGGGTGTTTGTCCATCACTGTGATCTATGAGCAGCCAGGCCTCCACTCCTGAGCCCACTCTGCAGTCAGTTTTATTTGCCCCACCCCCACCCTGGGTCAGTCCTCAAGGCTCTGACTGATGGCAAAAGAAGCTGGAGCAGGGCTGGCCAGGCTAAGGCTGGAGTAGACTCTGACAGCTAGTGGTACCAGCCTGCTTCTTGGCTGATCCAGCCCTGGAACACGATAAATCCATAGACAGTGCCCCACCTCTTACCACCTTTGCCACACTCCCCCTCCCTCCTGGATGGCTGGGAGTTCAGGGACAGATGAAACCCACTGACTCGGAGCACACAGCCATTCTAACATCAGCTGGGACTGCATCCTGGACGACCACTTGCTGACAGCACATTGCTACTGGTTCAGTGAATGCACTCAGAGCCAGTGCTCCCAGCTGTCAGTAGCACTGATGCCCCAGGTCCAGTGGCTCCAGCCAGACCCTGCATAGGAGGGCTGCAGAGAGCCCAGCAGAAGGGAAGCCCTGGGCGCAATCAGGTCACTGTGACTGTGGTAGCCGGGCTGGACCTCCCTCCCCAGGAAGCATCACATCCCAGGGTGGAACTCTGCCCTGCAGAACTGGCTTCGTGTTGGGAAGATTCAGGGGGGCAAGAGATAAAATATCTCCATGGCAACCAAATAGGTCCTCCAGAGGGGTCACTGGCTTCCAGTTTTCCAGGCCACAGGAGGGCAGCTGAAACCTACAGGCTGGAGAAACTGGGACGCAAACAAAAGCCGCTCATAGCACCAGACAGATCACAAGCTCCCTGGGCCCCTGGGCTGCTGCAGAGCCAGAGCAGGCCAGGAAAGTAGGCCAGAGCACATGAGCCCTGCCTTGCACCCTGCCACCCTCCCCCTTCCTGATGCGCGCCAGAAGAGGCTCTTGAAAGAACCTAAGGATGTCTCAGGCCTTGTGTGGGGGCAGCTGGGAGCTGTGACGTGGGAGGCAGGAGCAAGTAGGGAGGTCCCAGAGTGCCATCAGGAGCGTGCCTGAGCTGGAGGAGAAAGGGGTCTCCCCGGCCTCGGGGGTGGCTTCAATCCCCACCTCTGCTGGCCAGGGCTGACTGGCCATTGATGTCCTTCATGACACAGCAGAGACTCTCGTGCACATAGTTCTGTAGGAACTACAGTTCGAGTAGGAAACTGGGTAAACTAGGGTTCAGAAAGGAAACCAGCTGGCCTCAATATCATCCACAGGGCGGGGGCAGAGCCGAAAGCAGCACCCAGCTGTCCCAGCCTCCACTCCAGCCTCTGTCCATTTGTCGATGAAGTGAACCAGGGTCAGTTTTTAGTCTCCATGCCCAGCCCCCAACCCATCTGGTGAAGTTAGAATGTCTAGTGTGGTCGGTGGCAGCAGTCATAGCTGCAGCACTGGGTTTGTCAAAGCCCAGGTGAATTCACTGGGCAGTCAAGACCTCTAGGCTGCCACCCGGTCATTCCCAACACAGGTGCTTATGGGCTATGTTCATAGGCTGCAGAAATTCTTGACATTAGAAAATCATTTATTTGTTTCCTTGCTTGCTTAACAGAGGCTCTTACTAAATCACTAAGTTTCCCAGGGTTGGTTCAAAACCCAACCCTCCTGCCTCAGCCTCCCGGCGTATTGGGATTACAGGTGTGCGCCCCTACACCTGACTTGTTTGTTTTCGTAACCAAGATTCAAGGTACAATTGTTCCCTTTTGTTCTTTTCTTTTGGTTTTTTTGAGACAAGGTCACACTATGAAGTTCAGGCAGGCTGTGAACTCATTATGCAGCCCAGGCTGGCCTGGAACTTTTGCCAACCTTCCTGCCTTCAGAGTGCTGGGATTGCAGGTGTGCCCCACCATGCCTGGCCAAGGTACAGTTATTTTTAACATAGAGAACACATAGTATGAAGATTTCATACTGAATGAATGATATTTGCTAATCCCAAAAAGGAAAAAAAAAAGAAGTCAAGTTTTAGCTACATTATTGAATTACAAATATGTACCTTATGAACTTTCTCTTTGCAATCTTGTCTTAATAGACTGCATCTGCATAAAAAGTTCCAAGGTCAAATCTAAATGATCAGAAGTTCTCAGTGCATGGGGAATACTCAGCAGCCCCTTCCTGGAATGCCTGGCTGAGGCCTCTGACTCATACTCAGTTTGCCTCCTGTGGTCTCATCTCTTCCTTCTCAGTGCTGCCCTGGGCCCCTCCAGGCTGTGCTTCCCATCCTGGGCCCTGGGCACCTGCATCTTCATCATCTCTTCCTCCCACCCTTGGCTGTGAACTCCATTTCTAACTCATCCTTAAATCCCTGGTGTCTGAGGTGGAAGGGTCACATCTGCACAGTCCTGAGGCAACAAAAGATATCAGATGACAAGGGGGACTCACAGAGGAGACAGCATCGGGGAAGCTTTTATAACAGATCCTCTCATGACCTAGTCCCCTGAAAGGTACCACCTGACCCCACTCTTCTTATGAATGATAGACAAATATGATGAATGTTTAAGTTTTAAACAGGTATTGCAGTAAAAGATACATTGCCATGAATCCCCTTCAAAATACTCCACTCACTCCCAGCACGTTTATCCCATCATCCTCGCCACTTTCTGGAGCAGTTCTGGAATCCTCTTTCCTGAGTGTCTTTAGTTCTGCTGCCAAGGCTGCTTCACTATGCTGGATCAACTCAAAATATTTACCATTCATGGTCATTTTTTACTGTGAAGAAAAACCAGAAGTCACACAGTGCCAGATCTGGTGAATAAGGTGGATTAGGAGGCACCATCATATTTTCATAAGCCTGCTTTTCCATTGGGTAGCACTCAGTGGCAGCACTGTGTCCATCACTGTGGTTTTGATCATACCTCATAAAGATACTCATGAAAGAGGACTTCCAGAACTGCTCCAGAAAGTAGCAAGAACATTGGGATATGTGTACTGGCATTGTGTGTGTGGCAGGGAGGTGGCTATTTTGAGGAGAATTAATGGCAATGCATCTTTAACTGCAATAAATTTTTTTAAAATTTAGACATTCACTGTACTTTTTGATCACCCTGTGTACCTCACTACAGGAGATTAACTTTGAGCCTGAGTTTTGCTGAGGACACTCAAGCCGCAGCATGAGGTCTGCCTGAGCCAGCTAGACTTATAATGATAACAATAGATAAATTTGAGACATGAACGTGGTGTGCAGAGACATCTTGGCTGAGAGCTTTGATTCATTGACACAGTCATTCACCCTGCCCGCCTTGGTCATGACTGAAGACACCTCTGTCTGGGAGGTGGCCCCCGTGGTGACTTGCAGCCCTGTCAATATTTGTGCTCTGAAAATTGGGTGTAGCTAATTTTGGATCACTTTAAGTAAAATTTCCACTTTCCTTCATCCTAATTTACACAAAATGTGCTTTTATGGGTCTTCAAAAGACAGTAAACAGCTAGTGTCATCCACCAACACCCTCTCTGTTATATACTCAAGGGGCAGGTAAATTATGCAATGCTGCAAGTGGGCTCTGATCATCCCAGAAATTTTTCCAAGCTCACAGCAACCAGCAAGGGTCTGGAGATCAGAGAGCTTGAGGTCTGGACTCTAGTTGAGGTCCCAGCTCTGGCTGTGCCACCACCTAGCTCCAGGGCCTAGGACAGCACCGTGGCATCACACAGCTACCTGCCCTCCTCCAAGGCCGCCCTGGATCCATGGATCTCCATGCGCAACACTCCATGTGCTGCTGAGGAACTTCAGTACAGGCCCACAGTCACTGAAGGTGGAGCCCGTGCAGGGCAGTGAGGCTCCACTGTCCAGGACACAGGCTGGGCCTGACTTCTATGGAAGAATGCAATGAGGAGAGGAAGAGGAGGGTGGGATCCTGGCCAGCCAGAATCAAGACTGCAAAGAGAAGCTATGTGAAGACAGTCTGCGTGGGACCTGCCTCAGGGGCTGCAGCCATGGTGGTCACTTTGAAGTCTACAGAGGAATCCATACCCCCTTACCTCGCTGTCCATCAGGCCTGTGCCTCCCTTCCCAGAACAGCTTTCTCCAGGTGTCCATCAAGCATGTGGCCCAGCCACAGACCCAGTAGAGATGCAGGACAAGATGCTTGTGGACAAAATGCTCCTCTGTGCTGAGCTGGTCCTTTCCCTTCTAACATATATATAGTTTGGTTATCAGCTAAAAGATGCTCTGAGTGCAAAGCTGGCTCTCCGTTCCACCCAGTCCAGCCAGGTCCGAGGCAGACTGGGACCACACGCCCCCTCCCCACCCCCTCACCTCCCGGCCCAGCCCAGAAAGGAGGTGGAGGAAACTAGGAGTGGTGGTGCAGGCCTGAAACCCCAGCATGTTGGGAGGCTGGGGCTGGAGGGTCACAAGTTGGAGCCCAGCCTGGGAAACTGAGTGATTTAGAGAGACCCTATCTCAAAATAAAAAATTTTAAAAGAGCTGCAGATGTAGTTCAGCCTGAAGACCCTGGGCTTAGTCCCTAGTACTAGGGGGTGGGGGTAAGAGATGGGAGGATTGGGGAAAGTTAGCAGAGAACATTCTAGGCCTCAGATGTGAGGACCTTTGCTCCAAGGTGGAACTAAAAGAATGAAGGTGGACAACTTCTAACCTTGGTTTGTAAAAAGGCAGTGTGCGCCATCCCTTGCTTCTTTGGACCCATTAAAGTCCTAATTTCCATTCACCTATAACTTTATTAGGCTCATCCGAGCTATTCATCAGATAAGACTGTCTTGAAAAGGGTGTAGAGTGGCTTTTATTAAAATGTCCTCTCTGTGGCAACTGCATCAGGTTTAATGACCCCACACACAAATCTTCCTTGGAAATGGAAAGAGTCCCCTCGAGTGGCTCTGGCTGACAGAGGTTCCAGGTGGGACAGTAGGAGACCAGCAGTCCACGGCACCCACTCCCAGGTGTGAGCCTGGAATGGGTTCTTGCCACAGCTCCAAGAGTTTGGGTAAAAATTCCCATCCCAGAGAGCTATCAGCGGACCTTTGCCACCACAGCGCTCTCTAGGGTTCTCCGCCCTTCCACAGTGAGCTGGGGCCACCATGTACTATTAGACACTGGGGAGGAGGGCAGAAGTAGCTGAGCTGACAGAAGACTACAGCTATGACAGGTGGCTCTAAGGGCACACGGCTCGGCAGGTTGTGAAAAATACAGTGGATGAGATACAAGAGGCTGATAAGTCAGCTCGCTCACCGGAAGAGTCCGCACTCTTCACCAGGCACAGAGAGAGTAAAGGGGGACATCACTGCCTCACCCGTGAGTTTTCATATTCTCCCTGCCGTGGAGGAAAAACCCTTGTGGAAACACGTGGGAACGGGGATCAGAGCAAATCTCCCTAAATCAGGCTCTATAACTTCACCACAGATCAGCCTGCGGCAAGTCACTTAGCCTCTCTGAACCTTGGTCACATCTTCATCTGTAAAGTGGAGATCGTTTCCTGCATGACGCTGGGTCATTGGTAGGATTAGTACGGACAGATCACACTAAGCACTGGGCAATGAGCCCGGCACGGCGGCGGCTAGGATTATAGTTACACTAATGCCCATGGAGCAAGTATGGGGATTTGCAGAACTGTTCCCATCGTCCTACCCCAGGTCTGCTGGAAAAGGGTAAGATAGCAACCACCCCACGTTCATTCCAAGACCCAGCGGCTGTGGAATCCCCAGGGACCAAACAAACCAAGGCATCATTCCATCCCAGTGTCTTGAGGTTCACATTCATCTTCCCATCCCAGGAAGCATTTTCAAAGAATTAGCTTGCTGTCGACAGCGCCTGCAGTGCTCCTAAAAATAATGTAGTAAAACTCCACACATCTGCAAATAACAGTAGTAGGCTGTTGTGCAGACAAAACGAATCGCGTCTCACAAAGAACTTGGAGCTGGGTAATAAGTACGTGGGGTGTGGGGTGCACGGGTTGAGAAAAAGAGAAGTTTGTGGAGGATTCTGGCTGCCATCAGGAAACAAAACAGCGGCTGGTTTGTTTGCAATAGGGGAGAATTGGCTCCTCACAGGATGCTCCTGCCCTGGAAGAGAGGGCTCCAGCTCACGTCCTCAGCCCGCGTCCCTGCTCTGCAGCCATTGTAGCCTGGGCTTCTCCAGCATAAGAGGAGCGCCCTGGGCATCTCCACTGCACAGTCTCTGTGCCTTGCTGCCTGCAAGTCTCACAGGCACGGTCCAGAGAGATGAGCAACCAGGAACATGGGGAAGTTGGGACAGGGCAGGTAGGGCACTCCGAGTACAGGATCAGAAGGATTTTGAGCAGGGTGTGACCTAGTCAACCTCAGCCTGAACAGGCTGCAGCGCTGTGACTAAGCTGTCAGGGGACAAGGGCAGCAGCCACAGCAATAATCCAGGCAAAGGACTCAGAGCAGGGCGGCAGCAGTAGAAATGGGTAGACATGGAAAGATGCAGGATGAATTGTGAACATTGCCAATATGATTTGTTGATAACATTGAAGACCTGAAAAAAAAAAGAAAGAGGTGGAGGGCGACCCCCAGTTTTGGGCTTAAAAAGCAGCAGCCAGCCTCTGGCCTCTGGCCACAGCCCCTCGCAGCCCCAAGGCTGCTTGGTCATTCTGGACAGAGCCTGGCTCTCCCAGAAAAGAGCCAGAATTCCTCTCACCTCAGAAATAAAATCTTTATGCCTGCCCATAGCCTCGAAGCCTCCCTCTACATTCTCAGCATGAGGTTCGGCCTTTATAATTCATCAAAAAGTGTCTCTAATGAGCTCAGCTCTGCGGCCTGCCTGCCAGCTCACCTTTTCAGAAGCCTCCTTTCTGGCGGAGGACCCTCAGATCTTCTTGTCCTGAGGCTCTGATTCATTCACCTGTGATTCAGGCGTTGGGCTGAGTCAGCACAGCCCTCGGAAGCCCCCCAACACACACCAGCCATGTGTGGAGGGCTGAGCTAGGGGCTTTCATTCATGCATGCATGCATTCGCTCACTCATTCATTCATTGAATAAGCACTCACTGAGGGCTGGCTGTGTCCTAGGCATGGGGAAACTTTTATAGAGGACATCTTATGTAATTTCCCCGCCAGTGCTGGGAAGAAGTGCCCATATACCGTTTTGCAGACATGGAAATTTGTCCAAGTTTCCTTAACTGGGAACTTTATCCAAGCTGGATGTGGTGCGACATGCCCATAATACACCACTGAGGAAGCTGAGGCAGGAGGATTCTGTGAGTTTGAGGCCAGGCTGAGCTACATAGTGGCTTCAAGTTCCTCTAGAACTACATAGCGAGACCCTGCCACAAGCAAACAAACAAACAAAAAACAGATACAGCTTTGGCTTCATCTCTCTCTCTCTCTCTCTCTCTCTTTTTTTTGTCTTTTTGAGACAAGGTCTTGCTATGCAGTTCAGACTGGCCTTGAGCTCACTCTGTAGCCCAGGCTGGTCTTGAACTCCCAACAATTCTCCTGCCTCAGCCTCCTGAGTGCTGGAATTACAGGTGTGCACCACCACACCCAGCTGGCTTCATCTCTTAGGAGGTGGCCTCTATGGCCTTGCAATGTCCTGCCTGATAAGAGTATCTTTGGGGACCTTGGGCCATGCCATAGAGTCTAACATTGTAACTTGGATGGGGGCTTTGGGCCATGCAGTACGAATTTGACCTCCAGAGGGCTAGAGATTTTCAGCAACCTAGGCTATCAACCACGTCTATGTGATTGAGCCCCAGTAAAACCTCTAGCCGCCAAGCAGGGCTGAGCCTCCCCGGTTGATAATGTGCTCTGTGGGTTGTCACTAGTCCTCACTAGGAGCTGTTAGTGCTGCCCAGGCCTCTGTTAGGAGGGGACACCAGGAAGCCCCACGTGTGGCCCAATCCTGGACCTTGCCCCACACACTTCTGCCCTCCACTGACTTGAATCTGTGTCTTTTCCCGGACACATAATTGTGATTAGGGTGGCTTTCTGTTAATTCTCTGAAACCTTCTAGAGCATTATTAGTACTGGGAGTAGTCTGAAGACCCTCAGATTTGCTCTTGATATCAAAAAGAGACCTTTGGGGCTGGGGATATAGCTCAGTGGAATAAATGCCTGCCTGGCAAGTGCAAGGTCCTGAGTTCGATCCCTAGTACTGCAAAAAAAAGACAGAGGGAGAGAGAGAGAGAGAGAGAGAGAGAGAGAGAGAGAGAGAGAGAGAGAGAGACCTTTGAACTCTGCCATTGGCTTCAGAACCTGACATTTCATGGACTGACTCTTCACAGATCTGAACATGAATGAACGCCAGGCATCTGGAGCATTCACAGCCTCAGCAGCCCTGCAATTTAGCGGGGGTAACTCTGTGGCGCTTTGTGACAGCAGCACTCTGAAACCAAGAAGAGCTTCTCCCTTCCCGAAGATTGGGGTGCAGCCACTCTCTTGGGCCCTAACTACTTCCTCCAGCATCGGTTCAGGAGACCAAAAGTCCATGATGAAGGTGCTGGCCCCCTTTGGAGCCTCTGAAGGAGAAACTACGGCTTCTTCCTCTTTCTAGTGACTTCCAGCCATCCCTAGAGCACCTTGTCTGTAGCTCAGTCTCTACCTCTGTTGTCACACAGTCTTATTTTAGTGTCACTGAGTCCTCTCCGTTCCTTGTGAGGACTCCTGCCACTGAGGCAGGGTCCTCCTGAGCTCAGGATGATCTCATCCTGAGACCCCTAATTAATTATGTCTATTTCCAAATAAAGCCACATTCAGAGGTTAAGATTGAGAGACTGATTGATTGCGTTACTGGGGACTGAACCCAGGGCCATTGCACTAAGAAGGTATATCCCCACCTCTTTTCTACTTTTTATATTAAGGCAGGGTCTACTAAGTCACTAAGTTGTCCAGACTAGGCTCAAACTTGCAATCCTCCTGCCTCAACCTCCCAGACTCCTGAGATGATAGCTGTGCACCACCACGCCCAACTGGATGTGGATTTTTGCGGGAACACTATTCAACCCTTGCTGTAGCATCTCCCCTAATAAGACCTTATCTTGGCATCCGTTTCAAGTGGACTTGAACTTATCCAACCCCGTGGCACAAACACTGTGCTAGGTGTAGGAGCTACAACTGTGGACCACCCCTTTGTGGTCTTGCCTGAGAGGACAGAAGTATGGGGAACCCAGCAGGTAAAGGACCAGGTTGGGAATGGGATGCTATTGTGAGCGACTCTTCCCCTGTTTTCTTCCTTCCCAACCAGGGGCTCTGGTCCTAGGCCCAGGCTTTTTAGACTGGAGCCTGGGTGCTGAAACCAGGCCTTTCCTGTTATGCAGCCAATCCTTGGTTCTTCTAGAGAAGAGGCCCTGCCTCTTCTAGAGCCAATCTCTGCTTGTTCTGGAGCCAGATCTTCCTGTTCTGGAGCCAATCCCTGCCTCTCCTGGAGCTGGGCCCTGGCTTCCAGGGTGTAGCGCTCAGGAGGCTGTCATGTTGATGAAATTCCCTGGGAGACATCTGCAGGGCTCTTCCTCTCACTGTCTCTCCCAAGCCCAAAATAAATGAAAAAGAGATGTTCCTGGCAGGGTCTGCCAAGGAGCTTTGTGGCAAGAATGAAAATTGGCTGCAGCCTCCAAGAAATCCTGGAACAGCAAGGGCTTTCTAGGACAGCACACCTCTAGGAAAGTGAATGTCACGGGGAGGCTGGAGGGAAGGTGTCTGTGCCTGCAGTCATGCCCACCGAGTGCACACCTGCATACCTACAGAGGCACATGCCCACACACGTGGGCATGCCTGCTGTCCGTGTGTAGGCCTGGCAGCAAGCCTGGGAACCCAGCAGGAATCACAGCACGGACTCCTTCATCTGCTTGCTCACCTGCTTTCCTCCTCCATCACCCTCAAGCCCAGCAGCCTTCTGGAGTCACCTTGTCCTGTTACATTTTAACACAATTGGACTTGGTCCCCATCCAAGCCCTGGAAGGGACACCAGGTTCTGGCCAGCTCCTCAGGGATTTTCTGCCACCTGACATGGCTGCAGGCCCATCTGGCACCAATTTCTAGCTTTTGCTGAATTCTCCATCTGCCCCATGGCACAGCATGTCCAGTGCTGGGCGTCTCTTCTTAGCCAGGTATCACATCCAGAGTGTCACAGACACAACGCTGCCTGGGGGCAGCTTTTTCCAGGCTCCATCATGGCCGGGGGAATTTTTACAATGAAACAAGGTAGGCCTGGCCCTAGAAGCCCCTCATCCAGTCCTGCCTCCTGGAGCAGCCCTCAGCCCCACGTCCTCCCCCATCCCACCCCGCCTCAAGACTCTTCTTCCCATCAGAATAGCCCATCCAGGTCACAGAGCAAGCACGGTCCCTTCACTCCTGCACCCCCACCTTGTACAGCATCTGCTGGGTCAAGCTTCCCACCCTACCCCAGCCCTGCACTGGGCCCAACACCCACACTCAGCGCCACCCTCAAGACAGGAAATCTCTGGATCCTTCAGAAACACAGGCTAACAGACCTGCTGGAGTCTACCTGTGTCCAAGTTTCAGACTGGGGCTGAGTGGTACGAAGGAAGCTAGGAACATAGCGGTGAGGCAACCTAATGATCCAAAACGCCCAGTTTATAGAGGGGAAACCGAGACCCAGAGAGAACCCATTGCCTAAGTCGCACCGTGAGTTAGTAGTTCTGGGAAATAGAAGCAAGGTCTCTCCACAGGGCAAGTGGCCACGGCCCGTCCAGAGCTGTTGGCGGGAGCAATGCCCCCGACTCCTCCGCAGACAGCCCTGCAGAATAGCTGGGGGCTCTGATTCAGCAGGAAGTCAGTCCCAGGCAAGGAGGCCTCCCCTGCCTCCCTATCACTTCCCCAGGTTCAAGCAAGGGACCCTGACTTGGGCAAACCTCAGCATTCTCCTGTCTCTCCTCTCCACAGCAGTCCCCAGAGTCCAGGACAGCCCCATCCTCCTCCCTATCAAGGGAGACATCTTTACTAAAATTCTTAGTTAAAACGCAGCCTGAACTATGTATTGTCTCAAAAAAAAAAAAAATCAACAGAGAAAGTGGGTGAAGGTAGAAATATAGCAGAGTCGTGCATAGGCTGATGATTTTTGGCACTGCACGAAGGGCTCCTGGGGAGGATCATTATTTTTCTCTGCTTGCATATGTTTGTAATGCTCTCTTTAAAATGTTTATAAAATTAGCATGAGGATCGGGTCATGAAATCAATTCAGTGGGTCACAATCAACATTTCTTCCAATTAAGACAGAGTAAACTAGAAGAGTGTAGCTCGGAACACACAAGAACGTGTCACATATACCAATGTAATTACACTTTATGGAATCTTTCCCGAGGGTGTGTGTGTGTGTGTGTGTGTTGCAATGGGTCTGAATATACAATGTACTTCTTGATGTAAGTCATGGTCAAAAAAGGCTGGAAATTCATTTCTCATGTTCTTTGGAACCAGATTGCATGATTCTGGTCCTGCCATTTATTGACTGTGTGACTGTGAGCAAGTTACTGAACTTCTCTGTGCCTCAGTTCCCTCATCTTTAAAATGCATCCAAAAATATTATTCAGAACATAGGATTGAAATGAGGACTAAGTAAACTAATATATGTAAAGTACTCCGACCAATTCTTAACAGACTATAAGTGCTTAATAAATAGTAATGGTTGCTGTGGTGTTGGGAATTTGCTGGCCCTGAGTTCAACACCTAGTGAAGTACACACACACACACGCACACACACACACACACACACACACACACACACACACACACACAGATTCAAGCCCTAACACACCTTGTTCACTCACAGATATTCCAAATATTCATTCATTCATTCATTCACCAATAGCACCCTTTCTATGTAGTAGTTCCAAAACGTTGGGAGGAGAAGGATGAACTTACTACCTGGGAAGGGAAATTAAACTATTTATCATAATAAAGATGTTACTGAGATAGAAGACAAAGCAGTGTGATGGAGGACCACCGAGGCCAGGCATCTACAACCAATTGATGTTTTCAACTCAGCCAAGAGGACTAGAGACAGGTGAGAGGCGAAACAGCATTGGCCTAGGCTAGGAGACGCGGCTCTTGTGTGTCTGGGGAGTGACAGGCCCTCGGGTGACCAGACCTATACTGCCTAGTGGGGTAGCCACAGGCTACATGTGGCTGTCTACATTTAAATCAATAAAAAGTAAGCAGAATAAAAAACTGAGTTCCTTCATGCCCAAAAGCCACACTGCACTAGGCAGAGAATGGAAAGAACATTTTTTTTATCATCATGGAAGGTTGGTCGGTCAGTGCTGGCTGGCAGAGATGCCAAGCTGGGGCGGATGTGGTGCCACAGGCTTATAATCCCAGCACACTGGGAGGCTGAGGCAGGAGGACAAGTTCAAGCCCATCCTGAGCAACTTTGCAACTTAGAAAAAGCCTGTTTCAAAATAAAAGATAAAAAAAGATCTGGGGAGGAAGTTCAGCGTGAAGGGCCTGAGTTCAAGCCCTAGTACTGAAAAGAAAAAAGAAAAAAAAAGATGTCAAACTGTGCCATCCAATGTGGCAGCCACAGGGCACCAGTGGCAACTGAGCCCTGTAAATTAGGAAATTAGGCCAGATGTACAGATGCACTGAACTTTAAATTTTATTTCACTTTCGTCCATTAGCATGAAATTTTTAAATGGATCTTTAATTCAGTCATTGGAAGATTTAATCATGTCTGGAACAACTTGGGTGTGTATATCTACTTTTTCAGCTGTATATTTTGTAGAATCTAAATACAGATCAAGTTGAAATACACTGCAAGAGGAAAATACACGCACCAGATGGCGAAGATGCTGCAGGGGAGAAATGGAGATAAGATGTCTTGTTAATAATTTTTATATTGATTACCGGTGAGATGATCGTACCTTGGATATGATGAGTTAAAGAAAAAGTATGAGGACAATAAGAAGATCTGTTTCCTCTCTTGCATGGAATGTGACCGTTAGAAAATTTTAAATTACATGCATGGCTTTAGTTATATTTCTGTGGGCGGCTGGAGCTCAGAAGGGAGAAAGAAAGACACGCCTCGGGCCGGGGGTGCTGGAAGCCTCCCAGGGTCAGTACACAGATCTCACTCCCTCCCAGGAGCGGAGGCCGGTATTGGAATACAGCGATGACAGGCTTCAGTACCGGTACCTTGGAAGGGTCCCTCTCCCAGCTTGAGGAAAATGAAAGGAACAAGGAAATCCATTGGGAATCCACTGTCATCAAGCCCACTGGACATGACAGTAGCTTAGATTAGGATTGGGGGGGAGAGGAGACATGGAAATTTCACTCAAAACTTTAATTCTTAGCTTGTCAGCCACACCAAGCTATATATACAGGGGGCTCAGATAATGTAGTAATTTAGTTGGGTTCACGGCTCTGCAAACCAGAATGGAAAGCCCACCCTAAGGAATGGAAATGGGCCGGGTGGGCAGGCAGTAACCTCGCCACAGCACAGAGTCCTGCACAGGGAGGTTCGCTGTCAGTCATCACTAGAGAGACAGGAGCCACAGGTTATATACACGGGGTAGACAGGGGACTGGGTGAATAGTCTGGGACAAAATAACCCCCCTCCACAATTCATAGGCAGAGGGAGTATTTTGCCTCATAGTTTCAGTCCATGGTCAGCTGAGTCTCAAGGCAGAACCAGCATGGTGGACAGGAGGGGTTGAGGAAAGCTGCTCAACCCATGTTCATCCGGGAGGGGAGGGGAAA